>JABASD010001946.1:0-32188 GCA_019776165.1 Pogonognathellus flavescens
CTACTAACAGTGTCACAATTAACATGTTGATTTCATTGAAAAAGTTACTATGTTTAAGTGCACAAATCAGTGTCACTGTTCCCTTCGTCACTTCTTTCAAACGTTGCAAATGGTTTATTTGTTATTTCGATACGTGCTGAATGGTCGAGGGATTTATTGTTCCTGTGCAACATTCTCGTATCGAAATTCATAGAGAAATTCAGAGCACGTTTCTTTATGACGGCTGGTTGTAAAACTTTGTGGTGTACAGTAAGACTACAGTTAAAGAATGAAGTTGTAGTATATTACTCTACCGAAGGTGTATACGTATAGATACTTCTATTACCTTTTGTATAAAGAGTTGATAAAACAACGCATTTTATGTTGCCACCTATACCGTACCACTAAATCTTCACGTTCCTCATGTTGTTTACAGCATGTTCCAATACCTAATCGCTACCTTAGATATTTTCTCACTGCATACTAACCAGTAAATGAGTTCTACCATATTCTTTCTCTATCACCATCAGACATTATTTTCACAAAGTTAACTTGACCATAATTACGTTAACGCTTTGAAATTGTATGTCAGTATTAATTCGTGGAAGTAACAAATTAATTTACTACTTATTAAACTTATTGTGTCTTTTTACAAAGTTTTCCAATATTAATTACAATCTCTGTAATTTCCACTATAAAGTATTATTAACTATAGGTATTTCTCTCCTTCATTTGGAATGTCATTGTAATAAATAAATTTCTTCTTTCACAATTTATAGCTTAAAAATTACATTTATTAGGTATATTGTCTGTATAGTGCATTTGTTCTCGGTTTCGGTTTCTTCTACATTAAGTGATGACTTTTTATATAAAATTTACTATGTAAAGAACAACTCATCTCTCCCACAGTTAAAGAAGTGTGATACTTACTGGTGCTTAGTAATACTTAATTTAATTGCGGTAATATTTTTCACAAATAAAGTTAGTTCCCTTTGCACAAACCAGATATTCGGAGAAATGATTATGTATGCTAAAAATGGAAAGTTAGGAAAATCGTTTAAATTGAAGAAACCTTATTGCAATGGAGTGACTACTTATACACCCGTCGTGTATCCATACTAATGCTGTATACACAGAGTGTGATATATTTAAGTATGAAGTAGAATACAGAGAGAAAAGAGAAACTTTTGAGAAGTGGAGAGCTGACGTCAGCAAAAGTCTACATATTAGATACCCAGGCAAGGCTCATAAAGAGCAATGACGTTTAGTTAGTACAAACAGAAAATGGCAAGTCGTTTAGACTGCAATTTGTGGCTTTAACTTGTTTGTTTCAATCAATAACATTTAAGCCAGGCCTCAAACAGCGAAGGAAAGTTGTCCAGAACGACTCTCCACTCCCCACTTAAACTAAACTCTGCTAATATACGAAGCACTGGCTCAAGTACATAACTAACTGAAGCTGACAAAGTTTTTGAGAACTTGAAACCCGTTTGAGTTGAGTGAATGGGTCTTGTATGTATGTTCCCTGTATAGCTCCAGCTCTTTTCCCTGCTAGTTCTTCCAAAGCTCGACTCTATTCTATATAGGAGAATCAATTCCATAAGTGTCCCTCATTGCAATTCTTTCTCCATGAATTTGATTGGGTTCGCTTCCCATTCCAACTGACAAAAGACTCTTTGGGCTTATCATTAGATCCAAATTCGTAATTTTGTTTTACCAACTTACAAACTCACGTAGTCGTTCTCAATTGCTGTGTTCCACCTTGTGTGATAGATAAGTACACACACACACATAGTAGAGCACAAATATAGGTAGTTCATATAGACATGCATATAATATTATCCCAATAATACAATAGAGAACAGTCAAACACACTTATATATACAAACAGAGTCAGCCATCCAACTACCACCACCACTTTTCTACTTTTGTCCTCTAAGTACCCTGTAATTTGAGTTTGGCAGAAAAGCGTGCTATGTTCTAGTATTGTAAGTGCAGACAGAGAAACTTTAAATAAGTGCTCGGCTATTTACGCTACGGTACATCACTTTTATAGCTGAGCAGATAGGAGATAGCTGTACCTTAACTACTCGAATTATTTGCATTCAACTGTATCTTTATGTATTGTATTGTAAAAGTCTGTTCGTCTGATAACAGCTGTAGTGGAAATTAAAGTGAAGATTAAAACATTCAATCCTCCATAGTAATGTACATGCAGAGTGTTTAAATGCAAACCTATCCACATACATTCAAATACAATGAAATGCTAAAGCTACAACTCACAGTTCAGCATATCTTACCCACGTCGCCCTATCTCACAATCACTGTAGAATTTGCTCAAAGTTGAATACATTGCCGTCATGCCTACCTCTTTCCTCCTTCTCTATTGCCAATGCAAAGCAATGTATTCTCTGTGCAGCTTTAACTCTTCTTCTCTCTCGTAGTCTGCAGAAGAGACACACAGCAACTGCAAGTTTCTCTTGAATTTTTCCCTCATTCATTATCCTGGCTTGGTTTGGTCCGGTTTATAATAGCTTTCTGTATTACTTCTACTTCAACTCCTATTTGTCCTTTAGTGCATGCATCTTCTATATATCTTTTAACGTGGCTTACGTGTGCACTACTAAAAACTGTATACCTCTATAGTAGTAGTGGTATTAGTAAGTACCTGCTCGTTTATATATTGGGTTCTCTCTTTTCTTTTATTATATAGCAGAACAGAAGATGACTGTGACTATTAGAGACTGCATGGGCATAGTACATATTGCAATCCTCTCGTGTTCACTCTAAATGGAACAATTATCCTGTAGAGAATATTATCATAGTAATTTCAGCCAGTTTTGGAGTAAATTAGTGGAGCACATTAGTGCCAACAAGAAGATGAAGATGAAATGAAATGTTTTTATCAGCCAAGAAAAGACTCGGAGCGTAGAGAAGAAAAGAGACCAACCGGTGAGCTTCCCCTTATAATACTACACACAGTACGACTACTGCTGCTAAACACACTATTACTTCAGAGCAAGTCTTAAACATATTGTCCAAATGATATTATAACTACAGTAACATACACTAACCAGCAATTTTTACCAATACCAAATCTACCACCAATGTAGACAAAACACTAAAGAGACGCAAAAGGAATTTTCATGTGAGGTCCCATTCAATTCTTCATTCTCCACCTGTTTTCCTTAATTTTATAGCGGATATATCCATTACCTTCACTTATACAGATACCATTATATCCCAAAGAAAAGCATATAGAGCACACGATACGATATTCTCTCTCTCTCTGTACTATGTATGATTGTTGTACACTTTAGCTAAAAGTTCCATTATACTTTTAGTAATAAAGGTTGGTTATGCTATACTAGAGAGTGCATGGCATGAGTAGTAAGTAATTGGTAGTACGTACTAAAACATTCTTACAGTGAATTCTTTACAATTACACTGTTCATAAAAGCAACAGCCGAAATATTTATCCATGCCATGGCATGCCACCACAATGCTATAGAAGGAGGTAGAAACAATTATTGTTTCATGTATAGCCATTGTTAGAACAAATCTATCAGAAAAGATGTGAATAAAATTGAGATGTTATGTTAAGCTACAATAATATAGGAGAATGAGAAGAAGAGAGCATTCTCTCATTCTTTGACTTTGAACTCTATTAAGACACACAAGGCGAAAAAGGAGACAAGACTACGGGTTATGTTATGGTTGTACACGAAGAAGGCAAGTCTAGCGTGTACAGGCAAAAGGCAGAAGAAAAGTTATTATACGATACGTCTGACGGACTATCTGAGTTGAAGATTATGATTATAAAACGATTTCTAACTATTTCTACTAGGACATAGTATTAGAGAACATTCTATCTGTATAAGGTCGTAAGAAGATGAAGAAGGGCTAAAAGCAATTTAAACGTTGGTATAATAATAATAATCCAATCGGTTCTTTGTGCAGTGGTACGCAAGGCTGTGTTCTTCTGTGTGTGTGTAGCATGATATGACAAGAGAACAATTGGCAAAGAGCTAAAGGCTAAAGTCAAGTGAAGCCGAGCGACCCATAGTGTGGTGGTTTAAGACACGACAGGACAAGTGAACTGAATTGGTTTCGTTTCAATGGGCTGGGATTGGATAACTGCTTAATTACAAGGAGCATTGTCTCTACTCAATGAGCTGGCAGTTCCTTTGCACTCCTATTACTTTGACTGCGATGCCTTTTGACATGAACACCACACTCAACCACAAATGGAACATTCCCTTAATTACAGTCACAAATTTGAATGTAAATGTAAATGTGAAGAGCTGAGAGCTATTCTCGTGCTCGTACGTGTGACTCATCATCAAAGACAGTTAAATACGTCACTAGCTACTCAAAATATCTGTGCAATGTATACTTATTCCACTACAGTACACTTTTAGCCACTACAAAACACAATAGGTGCACTATTACAAAACATTAACAATAAGTAACAAGTACATACTACATACCTACACGTTTACTTTAAACGCAGTTGTTTAAAGGACTGTGCTAATGTATAGGTATGCAGATTGAATGGGACTGACTGCATACACGGGAGAAGTCGAGGGAAGAAAAGTAACTCATGTCAGAGTCTGGTAAAAGTCTCATCAGTGAATGAAATGTGACAAGTACTCTAATCATCAGCATTAGCGTGTACACCAGAGGAGAATCGAAGCTTTTTTCTTTTGACATAGGTATGTTACACATGCACACAGTGAAATATCGTGTAATTATATATTTTTGTACTTTTTACAGTAGTACTCTAACAGGGAGTATAGTAGTACCTATAGTGCCAAATGGATGAGACAGATGTGCACACAATGAAAAAATCTTGAAAAGTTACGAATTACTATTTTGCATTGTTCTCGCAATGCTCATCTCTTTCTATTCAGAAGAAGCAAAGAGAACACAGAGAAGAAGTACATTACACAAGTAGAAAATGGAATACTTAGTCAACTTAGAGTTTTAGGAGTAGTAAGTATTATAGTAGTAGAAGATTCTCTTTTAGTATTTGTAGAAAGAGGGAGCAGAGCATCAGAGAGAAAGGATTGAGGCTAACAATAAGTAGTTAGTAGCACACAGCACACAAAGTAGGAGCACTTGTTAGTTTTTATTGTTAGGACAGACGAGAGACAGAGACGATGGTTGTGGCATGGCATGGAATCAGAGTTGTTGAGTGGTTGGAAGAACAGAAGTGCCAAAATCATTTTTAACTTGGCTAGGCGTCGCCAAAAGCCTAAAAGGCTGAGAAAACGTGAGATTTGTCTCTGTGTTGCTGTTGTGGTTGAAAAGTGACGAGAATTTTAGTGGCTAGACTCTTTAAAAGTTACGCTATGTAAGTAATGTCTTGATTCCTTTAGTATTACCACGAATTGCTCTGAAGCAAGTAAGTACACAGAAGCAGCATTCTCCCCGAAAGTGCTACAAGGTCTCTCTCTCTCTCTCTTTCTATCTCTTATGTCTTTTTCTAGTAGCAGTGGCACGATGCGGGTCTGTTAAGGATAAGAAGAAAAAAGATGGGAACAACTAACGCAACAACGATAGCAAGTTATGTCAAGTCAAAGAAAACCAAGAAGAAGAAGAAGAGACAAAGCAAGAAAAGAAAGAACATACGACAACTCTCGTCGGAGGCTCTCTCTCTCTCTCTCTCAGTCTATTTCGCTGGGAAACTTAACAAGGGAGTGTATATACACAGATGGAATTAAAGTGTTCGGACTAAATAAGTCTCAAAGTCTCGGCGCTCAACTTAACTCCATCTTGGAGCCATTTTCACCCGAAACGAGCCACATAACTTAAAAGCAACTCACAATCAGCCGAGATCTGAAAGTGAAACGGAGCATATAGAGATATGGCGACTTAGCTCACAAGAGTACAATAATACATTGTATTGTATTGAATTGGCGAGTAGCTAAGAGATCTAACGCATTTAACAGCAAAGCGTAATACTTTCAAAATGTAACTCTGCAAACCCACACTTCACACTCCCTTTCATCTCATCCTACATTCCAACCTAAACAGAGGTGATTCCAAACTACTTATAGAATAATGTTCTCGTTTGTAAGGATTTTCCACAGATACTTTTCTCATCCAACATCTAAAGCATAGCATAAACATACTTTTATACCCATTATAATTCTAACCGTATAAACCATGTGTTTTTACATGTAAAAAATGTATGCATTAAATTTATAAAATTGCCATCTAGGAACAAGTCGCAAGCCTTAAATTCTTAATTACTTTGATTGAACATCCATATAGCCACAATTGATATTAATTCAGCTTTAATTTCTTTCAGTTTTCGGGTAATTTTATGTTTGTATAGTATTACTGTCAATTTGGGCCATGTTTACTGTTACATTTTTATGCATTTATTTTTTACTTTTATAAGGACCTTTGCTTTTAGTCAATTATGACGTAATGTCCACTTTTCTGTTGCCACGGGGCTGCATTATACTGTGACAGCATGACATTCCTTACAATCAATTATGTAAGTGACAGTGGTACTTAAATCTGCACAATTTACTAAAATCATAGAAAGCTAAGCATACTTTTTGCAACTATTTTTAGGCACATTAAATTAACCGTGGAATTTTTGCTTTAATTTTAAATTGGACATTTAAAGGAGGTGCAAATAAGCATACCAGTCGAAATGGAAGAGATATTAATGTCGGTTGTGGAAAAATTGCCGACAGAATCCAAAAAGCTGTTTCCTATTGAACTGAAAATATTCCTTAGAGATTTTGTTGTCGCGTACCTTCTTGAAGAACCAGATGATATAATTGAATTTGGAGTAGAATATTTTACAAGGGATTTGTCCCAAAATATCAACTATTCGCAGCTGAAAGCTGATTACGAACACCTACGTCAACTAGATGCGAAAAAGCTGTCAGATGTAAGTAACCTCATTGTCGAAGCAATGCCAAGCAAAAAACGAGGTGCGATTTCTGATGAAAGTTATAACCCAGAGTTGTACACAAAAGCTGTAGAGTTCAAGAAAAGCGACGCCACTTTCAAACATCTTATGGCTATCATCAAAAAAACATTTTTCATGCGTATACTGGACCCTAGTGTTCTAACAGAAATTGTCGGTGCTATGCGATTGGTTACAGTGGAAAAGGGCAATTGTATCATGAAAGAAGGCTTAAATGGTGACGTGTTTTTCGTCATTGACAGGTAACTCAAAAAACTATTCATATTATTATAAAATACTTAAATAGTTGATTGCATTTCTGGAATGCTTTAAAATTTCAGTGGCACCTTCAAAGAATTTTCATCTGCACAACATCCAGATGAATATAAACTCATTTCAGATTTCGGTCATTTCGGTGGACTGGCTCTTCATTATGACTATCCACATCCCAGTACCGTTGTGGCAGAAACTTCAGCAACAGTTTGGATCATAGACAGACATACTTTTCGTCAGATTGTTCTTAGTCACGCTTACAACAAACGAAAACAGTTTGAAGACATTTGCAACAAAATTGTTGTACTGAATGAATTGGATGAAAACAAAAAAATGGACTTGTACGATGCTTTGGAGGTTAGAGAATTGCCTCATAAGACATTTGTCTACAAAGTAGGAGACCATGCTAAGGGAATGTATTTCATTCAAGAAGGACAAGTGAAAACGTACAACCTTAATCATAAAGGCGAAGAAATAAATGTTAGATTGTATTCAAGAGGACACTATTTCGGGGAAACTGCGATACTGGAGAAAAAACCTCAACGATTTACTGCAGAAACGATTGGATCTTTCAAAGCTGCATATTTACCTGCAGAATGCTTCGAAAGAGTTCTGGGGACTAAAAGACGTCATTTTGAACAAGCTATGTCAGACTACGAACACAAAGTAGAAGATTGGCACGGAGTTCCTGCCATATTAAAAGAATCAGGCCGTCACAATAAAAGGCAGTACTATCAATAAAAATTTACCCTGTGTTCGAGATATAGCTGTAATGATATTCTGTGTCCAAAAGTATTAATTAATTATTAGCCTATTTGCTTAGACTAATTAATATTTAGCTATTTGCTTAGGCTAATAAAACATTCGCCAGTTTTGACGATTTTACTGCACAAATTGATAGTTATTAATTGCAGGAGGTAACTAAAGAATCCTACGCTTTAACCTAAGCCTAATTGTTTCCAATGCAAAATTAAATTGTAAAATGTGTTAGCAAAACTAAAATTGTAATTCAATAATAAACGCCCGCATTTAGTTTTAATAAGCAAATTGAAGCATTTTTCAATTATAGTTTTCACTTACATATATTTTTTAGTTGTTTTTCGTTAAGATATTTTGGCATGAAAAACGAAAGCAAACATTTTTATTCCAGAGCATACAGAAAACTGTGTTGAGTTGACCTAATTGATTCATTTGAACACAAAATCTGCAGAGTATTATAAATTACAAAAAGCTTCAAACCTTTTAAATAGGTGGGTACAATAATTAAAATTCTCCGATACGCAATTACACAAGTGTTTAAACATTTTATTTTCAATATTCAGTTGATCAATGTTCATGAAGTGTGCAGAAAATTAATAGTTCTAAAAGTCTCATACTAAAAGCATAGTAAATCCGTGTGTTGGCTGTATACGTCCTTAGTCCCTAGCTTACATCTGAGGAAAAAGTGATCATGCTGGATATATTGATATTTACAGTGAAACCTAAAGTCCGTGGTCGGGCGCTGTGAATGGCATATAATAATCCCGAACTGAATAGTCCTGTGAGAATTGAGTTTAACGAAACCTAAAGGAAGGAAAGCTCTCCGCGGTTTCGCTTACTGCCAGACTGTCTCTATCGTCCGGTTCGATTTGGCTTGGTCCACCACATTTCTACTATACCGTACTTTTAGTTTCGCACGCCAGTTCGGAAACTCATACATTAATAGTTATATAATTCGTATCCACCCTTAATAAACTACATTTATATACATATCCGTGTACCATAGGTAGTTCTCGTTCAGTTCATTTGAAGGGACTGATTGGACTGGTGAAGTTATTGTAGCGCTAGCCTGGTGTACTTTTCCATTACATTACAAAGATATGGTGAGTGAGAAGTGTGACGTAGTTGAACCGAATCAAGTTCTGGCCGGGCTTGCTCTTCTGGTTTGGTCTTTTCCCTCTCTCTCTCTCTCTAGACTCTCTACTACTCTCTCGCTACAAGTCTCCGTTGACATTGAGTAGAACTGACTTGATTGACTTAAAACATTAGCCAGAGCTCGGCAAACACGTGCGAGAACATTTTTCATACTTCACAACATCAGGTCAAAGCCGCCCTTGTTTCACTGAAGCTGCGGATAACGAAAGAAATCCATTTGGAGAAAAGCTACGCAATGACATTCCTCGTATGGTCAAGTGGCTTCAAGCTTCAATGACATTTTTTCTCGATTTCACTCCACTCTTCTACTTCTATACTCGTTCAGCTCTCGGACTTTTCCTTGTCGATTCATTACTCTCCTTTGTTACACTCGAGCACCGCAACATGCTAGAAAAGAGAGTGATGGTAGAATCTTTCACACTTGTATTTTACAAGCTAAAAACCACATGTCGAAGATAGCCATTCATCTTACAAAGGATCTATAGAAAGAATGCCCTGTAGATTGAGCAAATCCTATAATATATAATATTGGTATTACTCACATATGAGAAGAGCCTATGCTTAAGTTCAGTTCTAAGGATAGGTAGTAATATTGAAAACTGAAGTTTCCACACAACTTGTTATGGGTAACATAAGTAAGTAGGTGGCATAACTCACAAAGCACGTACAGGGAGAATACCTATCTTTCTTACACTTACTACTACTCTCTCGCTTTAGTACTTACTTAGGTATACTTATAAAGTATACCGGGAAGACCTTTAACGATATTTAGCATTAGGGGCGTATCTGTGCCAGTGCAGTGTGGAAAGAGTGGATATAAATACCTTTTAAGTGAAAATAAAAAATAAATTGCAGTCTTTTGGTGGTCTGACAGTGCTAAGCTGTAGAAAATCTGTTTCAATTTTAATACAGATATGTTGGGTGTAAAGATGAACTGAAGAGAACAGTCTCGTCACACACTTACATGTAAATATACCACACCACCATCACTATCCTCTCACTTTGAGTACAAAAAAGTAATCTATAGTGTTAGTAGTAGTAGGAGAAGAAGAAGAAGTAGTAGTAGATGGAGAGGCACACGCGGACAGATAAGTACAGGATTTGCTATGTAGGTAATATTAGGTAATATAATCTACCATCAGGTTCTTTTGATTTTGGCAGCCAGTGCACTTCTTTCCTCTTATTTCGTTTCGTTTCATCTCATTTCATCGTGATTCAGTCGAGTTGGATTTCTTGGTTTCATTTGGCTGCATTTTATCCGTCAGCGTTCCGTCTATCGTCTTCCTACTATCGCTCATGGCCAAATCCACTCCTCTGTCTTTTTGCCAAATAAGGTCAATACAGACACTACTAGAGAATGCTTTCCTAGGTATTATACAAAGGCTATACACAGAATACACACAAATAAAATATATAGAGAGAGGATTTATCGAATCATATCTGTACTCATCATGCCATGGCTTAACTCTGAACAGACTTACAATCCCGATTCAAATTTTTATTAACGCTTCCACGTATATTTTTTACACTGTGCCACTGCAACTGCTATTCCCAGCCTGGAAAGTTGCTTGGTTTTTCTAAGAAGAAAATAATACACAGTTCTTGCTTTCATTTCAGTTGTCTGTGTTGCACAAAGTGGAAAGGTAGCTTTGAAACTAGAGTGTACCCGAAACCAGATTGTACTTGTGTGTGTGTCATTTAGTTTTATATATAAATATGGAAATACGGGGATACAACAGAGTGGATCTTATGCTGACTGGCAATATGTGAATTTCCTCTTCTGGTGTATTTCATCGTGGGATTTATTGTTGCAAACACTAAGCGGAGAACACTATGCTACGATGGTGATACGTAAGAATGCATGTTCTATGCAACTCACATGCAGTATTATTATTATTATGAAAATGTCGTGGCTCTGACTGTGCTTGCCATAATTGAAAGAATATTTGGCAGCCGACTTGTAAAATCCAGCTCAATTTTGTTTTGCTGTACTAAATCCGAGTACATCTGTTGGATTTGGGGAGACAATGAGACAAGAGAGACAAACAAACACACGATATTTGTGATATTTTCGACAATAATGCGTTATTTTCCTCCTTTTTCCTTTCGATCTCCATTTGTCGTTTGCCCTAGTGAACATGTCACGACTCGGCTATAGAAAAAAATTTATACGAGTACATATTGCAGTAGTATACCTTGTAAATACTCATGTGATAAATGTAGGTACATACACTAATGGGTATTTATTGTTAGTAGTGCACTTAAGCAGGAGAAACAGTGGTAAAGTCAAAGAAAACATGCAATATTTTGCGAAGGTTTTTTCTCCTGTGCTTAATTCGCCATTATTCTTTGCTTGATTTCTGTTTTAGCTTTTGTACATACATATTAAAGTTACTATTTCCCTTTCACAAACTCTGCATTACACAATACTACATCTTGATGCTACACAACGTGTAAATAGTGTACAGTGTAACAATTATTATATAATAAGTGCACCATGTATACATACAATAAAAATTGTACAACATAATTACATTGCCTTCCATAATATAATACGTAGTCTTGGTAGGTATTTACGAACTACGTATACATAAGGAACACCATGACTGTACTTTATTGCTTATTTACGCCATTTTATCTGAACTTAGTCCATTTACACTGCAGCACAACACGCATTGAACTTGTCATTATGTGTTCTTAAATAAGACTGGCTTTTGTAATGCAACTTACTTATAATGTAATGGGATATTATACTATTAATGTACCTTGTACTCTATTCTACTGTATATATAAAAGGAAAGTACCTATTGCTGCAGACCATCTTGACTACTAGTACAACATGTAAGTTAAGCATGGTACAGAATCTGTACTACAGATTAAAAACTAGTGTAGACGCGTCTACTATATGTACAAGGAGTATTATTAGTAGCAGTACAGTAATGCTGTTAGTTTCTTTAACGTGACATACGAAAAGAGCTGTATTAACCATAAGTACTATAAAAAGATAGCAAGTGCAGATAGTACAGTGTTAGAGAACCAGACAAACCCATCATATTGCATAATAACATTTCCACACAATATACTAATGTACTTATGCAGTCAGAGACACAGAGCTGAGGCACATAATAGTAGTGGGAGATATGTAAAAGTATTCAATGGTGAAGTCTTCGGTCGGAAGCCGTGAGGGCTAATGTCATGTATATTTTACAGTTGAAAAATTATATACATAACTGCCAAGAGGCAAAGGAATTTAATTGCTCTTGGGATATACTACTGGAATTTTTACTGTTTCAGCTTTCAAATAAATTTTCAACTGCTGCTTCTGCCAGTACACGACTCTATAGTAGAGTTCCCTTGTAGAGATATTGTAGCATGGTCTGGTGTGGTGCTGTAATGTAGGTATGCAATAGTTTTTTAAGTATTGTATGACGCGTATAAATATTTGTGTGTATAATGCACAGAGTCTGTTACATTTGGTACGACCGTAGTGACTAGTTAACTATAGTATTACTTGCATTAGTAGAAATAGCGCATTCATTTTCTTAGCAGATGCACACATCGTCTTGTGTGTAATTTAATGTATGGGGTTGTGCGAGCTCTTTTCTCTGCCTACATAATATATTATAAGTGAGTCTAATGATGCATCCTCTAGTTTTTTATACGATGAATAGAAAATATTTTGTTTTACTACGTTGTATTTTAGTAGTTGAATGCGCACGTGAAATTTTACACTTCCAAGTTATGTACATGAACGTAATTACGGAGAAATACTGCGTAAGAGGAAGGCAACTACTATTTACTAGCTACTTAATGGAAAACGGGTGCAAATTTTTTCGCTCAGGGGATTTATTTCTCTCTGGCTTAGTATTTGACATGTATCCGCAATTTTTACATATGCAAAACAGCTAATTTTATAAATAATTCTTCCTTGTCATTGCCAAAGTCAAGGTCGTAGCTGTAATCTTTTATTCTCTGTGCATTTCATTGATATTGCGAATCCATAGGAAAAGGAAACTGGTAACACTA
Organism: Pogonognathellus flavescens; assembly: GCA_019776165.1. Classification (NCBI taxonomy): domain Eukaryota; kingdom Metazoa; phylum Arthropoda; class Collembola; order Entomobryomorpha; family Tomoceridae; genus Pogonognathellus; species Pogonognathellus flavescens. The sequence continues at coordinate 13,124 of JABASD010001946.1, forward strand.
ATCCTTTAATATACCTAAGTGATTTTACGCATACAAAGTCTTGCTTGAGTAACTTCAGTCTAGCAGCCACAGAACCTACAGAAACACACAATAACCCTGTTAAATAATTTTATATGTGAACCAATATATTTTGTTTATGAAGTACATAGGTGGAGTGTTTTTTCACGGAGGTTAACACAAAAAAGATGATAATTATGTAATTAACAATACAATATTAGAGACGTAATTGACAGTACGGTTTCCTCTGAGCTGTACTAAAATGTCACTTTTTCTAGATTGTTAGGGCTGAAGCAAAGAATTAGTTTAGAATTTATAATGAAAAATAATAATTGTATTTTACAATTTTCCGTAGTTAGTAGTATCTGTATTTGCACTCTCATAGAAAATCATCTCATCTGTTTTATTCTCAGTCTAAGATTATTATGTAGTAAATCGCGAATTGGAGCAGAGTATATGAAAGATCGTATCTAACTGTCTTTAAATGCTTTTATCTTTATCTTGTAGTCAGTTTCGTCTGTCGTCGTTCACTAATAGGAAACCAGACACACAAACTATGCAATATTTCCTACTTACTTGGCTCTGCGCAAGAATTGTGTATCACCGCATGTCTTTTTCCTCTGTATAAAAGTTCACGTTGAATATGTAGCTTTTAGCATTGGTGGTTTTTGAACAACTACCATAAAACCATCCAAGATGATAGAATATTTTGCACTGCCTCTACACCTACAACCCAGCTAATGCCATTTTGACTATACGAATACTAATACCTACAACAGTCTACTACTATACATATTATATTACTCGTAAATATGCACCATGGTTTAATAATATGACTTTCATTAATATCATTCTGTGTAGGTATTCTCTGAAAGGATGAGATGTAACATAACGTAAAGCATATACAGTCCTGGTACATAGTACATCGTGGTGGTCTTCTATCTTCTAAAGCATAATATACCTATACATTAATTCTGTACGTATTATATGAAATCTAGCTTAGTTAAAACAATGCATTGCATTAGTTCGCCGAACACACAGTACGAAATTCTGTTTCACTTCAAGTTGTTAGCAAGGATGTACATAATATAGGAGTGAAGAGTGAAGAGAGGGTATAATATATACACGAGAGACAGAGAGAGAGAGAGAGAGAAAGAATAAGTGGTTGCTTATTGTTAGATGGAAAGACTTGGAAAGACGAGAAATAGTCAAGTCGAGTCCCAAGACCAAGAATAGACGAAAGAGACTGGAAGGCTCATCGTGGAATTCTTGATGCAAAAGTAATCGAGATTAAAAGTGGAGATAAAATGGTCATGCATGAAATTCTGACTCATCTCTAGAGGCTTTCAATTCGGTTACAATTACCAGTCACGACTCCGACCTCGGCGTGCTGTATAGTAGTGGCAGTCTCCGTTTTTCCTCCTTAGTCCATTACTAACTACGACTGGTGAGTATATATGGGCCAGAGAGAGTAAGTGTAAGGACAGAGGAGTACACTACACAGAAAGGAGAGACAGACGGACAAGTCAACATCAGTAAGACACATGAAGCAGTTTAAGAAGCCGAGAAAAAGGAACAGACCAACGCAGCACATGCAGTCACTCAGTCTAAGACTTTACTCGATTTGGCTTTGCCAGGCTAAAGTCAAGGGCCAAAGTCAATCTCCTCTCTCTCTCTCTCTCTCCTCTTCCCTTTTAGCATTCTACAGAATTTCTCAGAAGACTAAATATTATACGAAGTATGCCTTACATTTATACTTCTATCTGTGCTACTCATACTCTGTGCAATTTAGCCCTGCTGCTGTGTGCAAAGACTGTTATATATGACGATGGTCTGCAAGTCTGCTGTCGACTGCCATGCACTTCTACAACTATAACCGCTTCTATTATATAATATCAGTCAGCTTATAGTTTTATAACACCAGTTCAATCTTGAAGTCATCTCATAGCTTTGGCAATGCCCTAATATCTCATGAAACGAAATCACAATTCAAATTGTGTGAGAAGTCTCCTTTTTCGTTTAAAACTCGGTTGGAAAAAGATGACATGACAGGAATTGTGTTCATCCAACCTGCCAACAATTCTCAGTTTTGTGATATACAGTTGATATTATTATCCTACTATATAGTATATAGTATGTGTTTCTTCATTGCATTTGAAACGATATGAATTTGTATTAGGTGATGTGGTAAGATAGTAGTAATAGGTATGCTTGTATATTTATATGAGCGTACTTGTAATGGCAAAGGAAATTTTGGTAAATTTTATGCATACAGTACTTTAACTATTTATTTAGATGCCCTTAGATAACAGAAGGATTAATTCCACTGTCTTACGTAATCTTAAATGATAAAAGTTGATGCGTAAACCTTAAAAATATTAAAACAACATGATTGGTGCGTTTATACAAGCCTGCTTCGCTACACGCGTTAATTCACTCAAGTTGCCTAGGGTCTTTTAACTTTTCAATCTAATCTTTCGTCTTTCACTAATTTCGTTTTTCACTTCACAGCTTAAAAGGAAGCTCCTGCCTCTTCCACACGTTTGTCGAACGAGGGACGCTAATTCCAATTTTATGTACGCGTAATACATAAGTACATGCGTATATGTGCTCAGTCATCATTATTTACAGGAGTACAAGCAGAATGGATATTACTTCTAACCGCTTGCAATGGTACAAGTATTCAGAACTGCTTTTGCACTGCAATTTCTTCCTGCTATACCATCTATATGTATCTATATGTACCTATTGTATTTTGAATATATTTTATTTGTAAAATTATTAATGTGTATGTGTTAATGTATGTAGTATTTTCAATACCAAGCGGAACAGGCGCAGTTTTCAGCAGTAACAATTCGTATTACTAAATATTTCTTAATCAAATTTCTTACTTACTTAACCTAACTTGATGGTTTACACATGTACTTATAGTAATGTCGTCTATGAGTCAAGGTTTAAAAAGACAATACAGATAATCATAATAATAATATTTGAAAATATATTTTACTCGCCCATTTTAGTAATTTTTTTATTGTATGCGTGTAGGAGATTAATACTGTATAAGGTATACATGTTTGCACAATTCAATTAAACATTAGTTTAAAAATGATTCCTCCATATGTACGTATACACGGCTCACAGTTAGAAAGTGTTGAATCTGTAGATAGTAAATGTACGTTTATTATGGAAAGGTACTCCAGAGTAATGTGACTTATACTCACACAGTAAATTGATTTTCGTTTATGTGCAGGACAGGCTTTTATTGAGTATAATATTTGGTTTATCACATCGGTTTGGAATATTGAGCTACTAGCTACGTAATAAATATTACGCATAGGTAATATATCTTTCACACAACAATAATTCAGCCTACGCATCTCTCTGTAGCACGGAGAACGAAACTGGTATTCATCACATCATAGGAATGGAAAGTGCTAAGTCATTTACAGTAAAAAACGTTTTTCAATTCAAAATTACACATCCTGTCAAGATAGACGGACTTTTCTGTATTCCAAAGTACAATTATGTCCCGTCTCGTAAAAATATGTATTAGAATATGTATACTAGCTAATACATACTAAAAATCAATGTGGCTTTTGTAAAGTCAAAATTGATTGACCAAGGAATTTTTATTACGTTAGATGAGATGAGAGAGAGAGTTGTATAAAACTTGGTAGTAGTATTATAGTAGTGTAGAGAGTTTCTCCCAATTTTAGTTTACATTGCACAGGAGATATGAATAGGAAGTAAGAATTCTGGGGGAAGTACACAAGTTATGATGGTGAACAACTAATTTGATATTTTGCGTGGGTTTGATATTGATGGGAAGCCGGCTTTTGTGTTATGGCAAGAGGCGATTATTTGTAATCTGTAAAATCAAGCTAACCAGACAATGAATTGAAATTCTTTCGTTATTCTCTAAAAGGCGAATCATAATGATAGTTCAGATATGGTTGGTTTGCTTAGTCTGAGATGAGAGCACAATAAATTAACCCACTGAGTCCACAGACCTTTCGCACGGCAAATAACATCACATAGAACAACAAATGGGTTTGCAGCTCAAGAATATAAATACGTGAACGTGGAAAGCTAGCTAGATTGGATTCATTGATTCGGAAGGAATTCAGAACATCGCCAAACAAAAGACAAGTCAACCTCTACCTCTCTTCTCTCTCTCTCTCTCTCTCTCTCTCTCTGTATGTTCATTGTAGGTAATAGTTTTTATTAAAACAAACCAAGAAAGCCATGAATTAATCTCCAAGCAGGTATACAATTTGTATCTGTATGTATGTGTACACACTACGTTCATCTTGTAGCATCGTTACGTATTTTACTTACTCATCCGTTTCTTTCCAGTATACTTCTTAGTTATTTATATACCTTTTAGATATTATAACCAAGTTTAGTACACGATGAAATACTACTGTAGTTTTAGTAGAGATGGTATTGGCATTTGTATTTATAATCCAAGTACAGACTCGACGAGGAAAAACGATATTACAAGTATTAATCACACTGCGAGTAGACTACCGTAGTGGCTACATACTTGGGTGGCGTGCACGGTGCATGTATCCATCCGTAAACCTACACAATGCATCTCTGTCTTGTCTACCTAAGTCTTACTTAGCCCAACTGGGACAAGTCTCCTTAAAATACAACACTTTTCCACACACAATAAACTTCTCCATTTTCATACCACCACAAACAAGCGGATACATGGTAGTTAAACTTAGATGTTGTAAAAGTATAGGGCAATACTAGTAAACAAAATTACATTATAGAACAAGTACGAAACAAATTCTGTGAGTGCGAAAATTATTTATACTCCCAATAAACAATTTTTGTATTTTATTAAATTTTTTTGCATTATATTTCTTAACAGATTGTATTTCATCAAAAGCAGTTCGTTGATATAGATTGTCCTTGTTTCTAATGAAAAAATTGATTTGTATTGTGTATACCTACAATTGTAGTTGGTATTTTGCTATAAATATATTCCTAGCGGTGAAAATAGGAGTACATTGTGGATTTGGAGAACTGTCCGTGGCGGAAATGTGTCCGGTCACCTTAGGAGAGGATCAGAAAGAGTATAAAAGAATCAAGACAAGAAAAGGATACTGTTGTTGAGATGATATGGTGGGGTAGGAGTACAGAACAGAGGATCCGAAATGAGGCGAAACGAAGCAGGCAAGTGGAGAAAGCATTGTCAGCTAGAAAAATCACCCGAAAAAATAAAACAATGGCTCCTGTACTTCACTTACTCAGAAAGAAAAGAGCTAAACAACCTAAAAGTGGAGAACAGGAGAAAACACTAAAAGGGAAATGAAAGAACTCACAGATACACAGACAGAGAAACAGTGTAAAAAAGCCAGACACATATATACAGGGATAAGATATCATGATGCAAGTCCTCGTGGATACTACTCGGGTTCGCAATGATTATGATATACACACAGCAACAAGAAGTGATACCAATAATACAACTAAACATACTACCACCATTGTACTTCCACTAAAGTAAACTCAGTTTTTATATATTATCCCACTACTATTGCCACGTATAAATATAATATACCAAACCAAGTTCAAGCCATGTATACTATAGGTTATATAATAATATGTGTTTGAGAATATACACCCATGTGTATATCTTTAGCTTACAGTACTACTTTAGTTAGTAGTTCTAGTTGTACTTGGTTAAAATTTAGCATTGCAAACTCATGCAGAACTATGCAAATTTCCTCTGGCCTTATGTGGACTGTAATGGTAACAAGAGGAAAGGAAAATGCAAAAGTTTAGCAATATGTGTTTACTTGCAACTTATGTTTGTGTGTGGCTGGTTGGAATAGTAGTAGCAGTAGCAGTTAGTTTTTAGAAAATTCGGATGCCTAGTTGGGTTATGGTCTTGCTCGTCTACACACTTTTCTCTTCTCCTCACTATATATACTCATGCATAAATTCTCAAAGAGATTACGTTTACGTTGCTCTTATTTGAGGTAGTTTTTTCTTCTTTGGCTTACTTCAGCTTTTCAGACTCTTTTTCTCTCCTACACAGCCACTGTCTGTAATAGCAAAGGAAGTATAATATTATTATTTTTTAAAACCAACTGACATAGTAAATGGTAAAAGTATGCCCTATACTAATAAATAGCACTGCTACAAACAAATCTATACGACCTGCCTAGGTACTTTACGTACTTACAGAGTATTATTGTTACTTTGAAGCCTAATATGTCATAAATTGACTGGTGTTTTTGTAAAAATGTAAAAAAGGGTAATGTGGCTGTATATGTATATTATTAATGGCAATGGTGGTGCATCCTATTATAACATATACCATGCATTGGGATACGTATTTAGAAATTCTGTGTTATGTTCAGTATAGATCGTTTAGGTTTAATGGGTAGGTAGTGTTGGTGGTGCCAAACAAACTGTTACTTACTGGAATACTGGTAAAATATCTTATAGTAAAATCCCCGTTAGATAGTAGTGCTATTGTATGTGGAACGTTTGCCGGTGGTATAACTCTTGTACACAAAGTATGTAACGTAAAGTACATCTTGTGTGAGTAGTTAACGTGTTCAGCTATGCAATGCATGTGGTAACTAATGAAATTAATCTGTCAGGAATTGGCAAATGTGTGAAGGCAATTTGTGGGCCATTGGTGTCAGGGAGATCATAGCGGGTGTCGCATTAGGAGTGATACATGGACGTCCTCCTACTCGTATTCCATTTTCTTGTACGAATACATAACTCCGTGTGTAATACTAGCGACAGGCTCTATAACACCCATACGAGTTGTTTCATCAGGTAAACGGACGACAGTAATTTTACTTTGTAGACTACAGCAGTAGAGAGTTCTGTGCTAGAGAGACTTTAGAGACTCTTCCTTTCATTCTCATTTTCATGGTTAGTTTTTCTTCTGGTTTGCCATCCTTTTCTTATTGCATATTGGATTCTCTTTTGAAACTAGAAAAGTCGAGTAGTCAGTAATACTAGTTGGTGGTGGTGGTGGTAGTAGTAGTAGAGTTGTTTCCATTTGGGGTTGCTTACTTGCTGCATTCGAGGATTCTCATTCTTATGATGACTACAGAGAAGAAACTGAGTTGGAAAGGTTTTCTTTTGCCTTGGGAGCAGTTCTCTCGTTGCATCTTGTGTCTACATAATACGTCTTATTGCTATGCCACAGAAGAGTGGTGGAGTATATAAGTATGTACTAGGAGCCTACAGTAGGCTTAAGTTCGAAAAGCTTGAAGCATCGAGAAAATATGTAGGAGCCACTCGCATGGCAAATATCGTTAATAACATTCTCTGCGTAACGAATGAAAAATGCCTCAATAAAAAATAAAATTCTCATCGTCCCACGACAAATGCTCTACTACTCGACGACGACCACTCACATTTTTCTAATATTTCCCCCTCAAGCTCCTCTTTCTTTAGTGAGCCTAGTTTTTCTGCCCTTTCCTAGATTAGTTTCGAATGCGTAGTGGAACTAGCAGTATTGTTACATTGGAAAGAAAATGGGACATGCATACCATAATGCCTATGTTTTGTATGTGTCTCTGTAATAGTCAAACTAACACATAATTACGCGTGTATGTACATTCTGGCTTATACAGTATTCACAAGTGTATACTGCTTTAAATTGCTAACAACCTAATTTCCTTCCTTCGTAAAGAGACTTTTTAGTTCGCAGTAATATGTGTATCACTTTCGCAGTGTTTTCGTAAATACTACTTATGTACAAGACATGTAAAGGTAAAGCGCATCTTGTGAGTTCCACAAGGAGATTTTGCAGGTATTCTGTAGACGATTGTCTTGTGTGTTTCTCTCATTCATTGATTGACGGCACATCCACGAAGGGATGTCAAATCTTTAATGGTGGTCAAGAAACTAAGAAGTATCATTTCTCAATCTTATTTAGACAGTCTTAAATTAAGATTCACTTTAAAACTTGCTTATTATAAAGTAGAAAATATGACCTCTATATAATTACATAGCGGTTTTGCTTTACTGTTGTACATCCCCTCATTTGCTATCTACATGCATACATAATATATTATTTTATAAACAAGAATTACAAAGTCAGAATAATATTATAACGTATATAAAATCGCATAATGCTGTCTGACAACTTTCAAATAAATTCGCTACTTTGAGATAGTAATTAAGAGTGTACAAGGGACCTCCTGCTGACAGTAAAATTAATATTTTTTTAAATAGTTAAGTGTTATCTTGAAGATACAAGTCGATAAGGTACTTTACATATTGTACATTGCAGCAAACATTTAAAATTTTGGCAGGTATAAATGAATCTACTTATTTACTACATGTACCTATCTGCCTTTTACGAATACGCATAGCAAACATGCATAGGCATGCATGGAAAATGGCTTGTTTAATATCAACAAATCGCAGTGCGTAAAAGTAAACGTATAGTAGAGGCAGAGCCACTTTGCTTTCACCTTGTATAGCATATAGGAAGGGAGATTATAAAAAATATGTGAATAAGTGGTAAAGTAATCACGAAATAATAACAATAAACACACTGGTACACACGCATAACGTAAAAATCGTGGGAGGTTGGGTCGTCCTCTATTACAGCGATTTACAACCGATAAAGCACAACTTGCCTTGTTGAACCTGTTTCTCAAATCTCTGTTTTGACTTTTTCATCGTTCTGTTCTGTTCTGTGTACTATGATCTGAAAATTATTATAAACGTGCTACACTGTGTGCTGTAAACATAACGTGTGTTTGTAAAGATTACTACGCTCAAGCGGATATTATCCTTCATATCTGGACTAGACCTTGAGTAAAAGTATATAGCTCACAATTTACATTTCTTCTGTATATATATTGTAAATGCGTATAGCTTTATATACATATAGTACATAAATTTATACGTATCTACATTTTAGTATTACTTTGATAATCTTACTTAGTTAGCTATAGCTACATATTATACTTCCTCTTGTAATAATAGAACTGTTGTGATGGAGAAGATGATGATTGTTGTATATGAATGTTGATGACTGTTGGCTTGAAATACATGTATCGGGCATTTGAAGCTAAAAATGAAATAAATCCTGTAATGCATACGTGCGTGGAACGTTACACTATAAAGGTACAGTATTGTGGTAGTTGGTAGTGTATGATTATAGGTAATCTATCAATAGGAAACAGTTTTTATTTTACTCCAGCCAGTTTCGTCACTAGTAGTAAACACAATTACAAGTACGGCGCTCTACACAGAGCTGAGACCGAGAAATTCCTGACAGAGTAATTACCTAGAAAAATTAATTGTATTTTAATTTATTACTTGAAAGTATATAATTTGAAAACTACTTTTGCGTAGTATTTTTCTAGATATGGTTTTTTTTCTTTCTGAGAAAGCGGAAGTTGAATCTCATAGGAGCCTACCTCACGCGTCGTCACAAACAAAGCAAGGAAAGATGAAAAGATTAGTAAATCCAGCTTTAATGCAATAAGGTTGTTTAACTGTGTCTACATGAAGGTATGTGTTGTGTACTTTTGTGCATTACTCATGCAGCTGACTGACATTTACATTGCATGCATTGAATACAAATAGTGGTAGTAATAATAGCAGAAAAATGTGATATCAAATCCAAAGGTGGTCTTGCCTCGATTTGGACAGAGGAAGGAATATATTATTGGATAAAAACTATACAGTCTAAGTTTGTCCGCCTTTTTACTGTGTATACATGTACTTTATTACAATTGCATACAACTTGGCTTTTACACAAAGCTAAAAAACTAGTTCCATTTCACGTAACCAGTTCAACTTGAAGTTTAGTAATAATATCAGCAAATGCTTTTTAGCTAATTCTGTCTAAGCTGGTTGTACTGTGCATTTGAGTTTTCTTTGTGGTCGCTTGCCAGGATCATAATAATACTACACATTTCTTCATGCTTGGATAATCTAAGCTTTAAATGATTTTACAATTTTCTGGAGTATTACTATAGGTGCATTTACTTTGCTCTTCTAAGGATTAGTAATGGTTAGTACGTTTGATGGAGGAACAAAGTCCTCACATCGTTACGTGAGTTACATGTTTGCACACAGAATCAAGAAAAGCACGAAAAACTTTTTCTTCGCGGCTTTTGTCATGAAAGAACTTTTATGACGTGAGAGCATTGTCTGTCTGTGTCTCTCCATAGTCCAGTAGCTTTGTGTGTTGTATCTGTAGCAAACTGCTGCCCACAGAGCAGAGTTATTGCATTGCAGAACACGAGACTTAATTAACGATGGGAATATTTCTTGACAAGAAGTCCGTCCAAGCAGAGGTGTTGGCTACAAATAGAGAGATAGTTCAGGTACAAATTCCACGCACGCATACGCTAATTCTTGTAAAAATCCAGAATAACTATCTCATCCTTAGGAAAATTGCATTTTTACACCTTGAGGTTACCATTTTCATGCCCAGGTTTCTACATTCAACTATGTAATTCACTAATGAATTACCAACCAAATGTTAACATTAGTACTTTACAACACAATGCTATTCGATAATAAAGCGTACATGCAGACAGAGAGAGAGATAGAGAACCAGAAAAGAATAAATACTCCGCTTCTAGTAATACTTAACCTCTATAATATAGGTACATAAACGAGTAATTCTGATGCGGCTCTCTGTAGTTCCTACTCGTCCTCGCTGACATAACAATATAAGTAGTAACTAGTAGAATGCCTTATCAGCAGTTGCATTATGTTACATTTTGATTGCAATTAATCAAGATCCGCCATGGCATAGGATGCCAGTTGGTTGGTTGCTTTTCTTCGCTTTGCCGGAGGTAATAAAAATCAGGGAGCATCCAACCAAGTAACGAGCAGATTTAATAAGAACCAAGATCCAGCAGGTGATGTGATATGTGATGTACATGATTTTTCACTATCCTACTACATTTAGTGTTATATGTCTAGTAATGCTCAAAGAAATCTAAACTGAAATATAAACATGTATATATAAACCATCACACGCACAACATGATATATGTAATATTTGGTATAAATATCCAGCTTTGGTATATAGCTTGGTAGACAATATTGCTCTACTTTGTTCTGGATGAAGATGATGAGTGACTTTTGGGAGTGTCTGCTCAGATATGGGTGAGTTATGTTGTGTGAGTCGGATAAGGATACGTCAAGTCCCGACAAGACGAGACAGCAGAAAAGGATCACTCAACTAGTACAAACTACAAGCTGCTTAGAAATCAAGTGAGGAATGTGAATGCGAGTGCTCAACTCGAATAATAACAATAAGTGTGTGTGCACTGCATCAAACTCAATCCGCTTCCAAAGACACAATATACACTCCTATACTAATACTAATAGTAACAACAAGTCTTTTAATCCTAAAAGGTTTCCATTGACATGTGCCATATACATTAATAGCACAAGAACTACATAATCATAAAAATTAGACTGGAAGTATTAGTAACATTGTGTTGCATAATATAGGTACTACTACTTAATGGTAGAAAAATTGAAACAAATGCTTTGTACCTACTATTTACAATCACATGTACACCCTCTGTACCCATTTGAGAATACTGCTGGGTAATTATACACATTTTATGGTCGGTTAGGAACTAAACAATCTGTAACTACATTAATTCGGTAATTTATCAATTTCATTTCCTTACAGGTTGTGAGTTGTGATTAATGTGTCAATTGCTAAACTACTTTTATTTTAAGTAAATGAACAGAGCATCCAAGGAATATTATAGTAATTTGAATGCGATAAATGAACCTACAAATATAATAGAATTGTTTGTTTTTCAATGATTAATAGCATACGTCTATAGTTTCTACTTGAACCAAGACCGTCATCAATGTTTAAACAGCTACAGTTTGCAATCAATGCTGGCTTTGCTTTAACAAACATGATTTGATATAACGAATAAAAATGTGTACACAAATAATGTCATTATGGCTAATGTGTTTTTTCTATAGTATCAATCATTAGTGAAATAACTGTAATTGATAATGATAAGGAGTTCAAAGTCGAAACGCGTGCTTAGATCATTTTTCTTTCGCCGATTAAATTACTTGCTTATCATTTAATGACTGTTAAACCATTTATATTGCATATAGTGTGGTTATGTTGATATGAAACATAAGTAATGGGTTACACTCAAGGTTGAATACGTACTAAAGTAGTAGAGAGGAGGTGGTTGTGGTGCTTAGCATCTATTTAGACTAATAGAAAATTTGTTTAGGAGACAGACTTGGTGTAGAGACCTATTTACTCCTATACAAGCATGTAGTATTAATGCTCAGATAAATGCATATAATATAAAGCCTTATATTTGTAGGTATACTATTATATTAGGCATATGGATTGTATTAACTATAGTAAGTGTGTCTGGAAATAAACATTCTATTGTGTGAGTAGTAGTCGTAGTGTACTGTAGATTGCTGAAGTTTAATTGTTATTTATGGGTGATTTTTATTTCATTTGGATGGACGTTCGCACCATTATCGTTTCCTGTTTGCCATCTTATATCAAACTAAATGACGGTTCTCCATTTCACAACGGAAAGCACACCACCCTTCTTTTCTCTTATGCTTATATCTATAACACTTGCCTTTGAACTGTTTATGGAGTATATATGTTTTGTCCATTACATGCCATCAACATACCACCCATAATCATGCTATGCTATTTTTTCTCTTTAATATCAATACTTATATAGGTACCATGTAAAGAAACAGAATAACAATGCCACTCCAGCTAATGTGCAGTGTAATATAAGATTTTCTGTACACAAATCTATAATGAAACAATATACCTACAATAGACATTATATGATACAGCATTTAATGTTAGTATTTTCCTAACTTATTGCTATGTATTTACTGTTCCTATTATAGCTGTATAACAAGGCGGTGGTGGTTCTATAAGCAATTCTGCAGTAAAAATTCAATGACACAGAAAGTTTAGGTAGGTATATGACCAGAGTTTTCATGAAAAGTATCGAAAACTACAAAACAGTAGGTATTTACCGCAGAGTATTTTGAAGTAGGGAAATAATGATACTCAGGCAATAAACTACGAGAATTGCAGTAGAGGGAAAATAGTTTTACATTCTTACATACATAGTAATAGCTTTTATAAAGTTTTCTACGATTAGGCAGGTTGTTCCGTTGATAATGTACTTTGCAAATCTACGATTAGCGAAACAGAGACAGGGAGAGATTTTGAAGGATTTTCTGAAAGTTGCTTGTCAAAGGTAAGTTGGCGCAATAGCTTTCTCACTGCCAACACCATCCTCCAAACTTTATTAGTTTAGAAAAAGTTTGTGTTCGTTCATTCATATGAAGAGTTGCGTTGTGGTCTGTAAGTTTGTCTTTATACACCATTTTTGCCTCAAATTACTACTTCGTTCGTGCTTTTACGCCCAAAACTTGCAATCTATTATGTCATGGGAAAGTTACAATGTACATTTAGGCTACATACCTACGTACATCTCACTGTGAATTAAAATAGTGTGTTTGCAGCATCAATGCTTTAATGCTTACATCATTCTCCCAGAAAGATAAAATATTATTACACTCACAGTGCAAATCTGCAAATGTACAATTTACTTCTGTTATGATGGAATGTAAGTGGAACTAAGCACTAAAGTAATAATTAAGAATTTTCTGTATGTACCCAAATAAAGGCAGTTTATATGGTATTGTTCAATCCTTGTGGTGGGGTATTGTTAGATCATTAGTTTTTCCAAGGAAGCGAAACAAAGTTTTGCTAATGAATTCCTGGAATTCTTAATACCAATAATACGACAAGCAAAGCAATACAAAGAGTGTATACACAACTTTGAGCTCTCCTGAACCACCTACGGACTAAATACTTCAATAATAAACTCTCAGAGGTGGTTCCGTCCTACTAATAGACTTAGGCACTCGAAATATGTCATGGTGAAATTGACAATGCGCAAACAAGAATCAAAGACTAACTCTAAGTAAGTCGCTATGTAAAATAAACTCTATGCATCATCCCATCATCCCGTGTAGCAATTTCTATGAATTGTCTCGTACATATAAAATAAGAGAAAAAGAATAGCGAACCGTGCACAGCCTTGTATCCCTTATGATGATTCCGCATTGCTGTGATGATGATGGTAGGCAGAAGAAATCACAAAGCAAAGAAAATAATATACCTACGGATGCAGAATAAATATGACAAAGATGATGCTGCGGCGTTTCAATAAATTGTCCTGTATGAAAAGAAAGAAGACGACATCGCATTCCCGGCTTCAGAGCACGGTTCTGTATATCAAGGAAAAAGGAAGGCGAGCAAAGTAACAAAGTCAAGTTGACTTGAGAGTTGAGTCAACTGAACTGAACTCTGCCAAACATTTCCACGAAAGTCTAATTCTAGGGACAGACGAGACATTTGTTTCGCATATAAATGCGTCTCTCTCTCTCTCTCTCTTTTCTTGTATGTAACAACTATACGACGCCAGAACCCGAGCGGCTACCGCCGCAGCCGCCTTTTTCATAGCGGCCATAATACCCTGCCATTACCATGTCACGCTTTGGTTTTCCTACAGCTACGGCGTAAAATATACACGGAGAGGCTTATCGCCTAAGCAACATCTCATGTCATTTTCGGACAATTTGCTCCACAGCCTATATACAACAAGTACGAGTAGTCAGCAGACACCAAAAAGAAGAGATACATGAGTACCACCACTAGTAGGTATATTGCAAATATATCTGTCTTTCCCCAGTTGGTAGACACCACAGCAGCAGCAGCAGCAGTAGCTCTACTAGAATTTTCTCCGAGAGGATCGAGCTATGCGGTGGACAAAACCACATACTACTCTAGTACTACTACTCTTACACTGGAGAAAGATACAATGACATCATACCTAGAGAGTATATGTATACATTCAAGCATTTGATAATAGTATATATCTGTACTAGATTATATAGTGGGATATTACTAGAATGTGTATATAGACAGGCAGATACACTCTGTATGTAGTAAGTAGACTGACAGAAGCAAAGCAACTCGACTCGACTAAAAGTAAAATAAAATACAATACAATAAAATAAGAGTCTCATCTGCGGACTACTGGAAGCTGAAATAAGAATGGCACTACAGAGAATTCCTTTGTGCTTTCTTTCTTCTTGTGTGAGTTTCTCTGTGTCTCCGAGCAAGCTTGGCTTTAGTTACTTAAGTAAGATCAGAGGCGCACAAAAACGCTCTTAATGCCCGCATTCATCCTCTAGTGTGTAAGAATTGCATTGTGTTCCATGTCCCACCAGCCACCAGCGGCTCACTTTACTTGTTCTTACTCTTATACACTACACGACTATATATGGTTAGAGAATCTAGAACAGTACTAGAAGAAGTATTAGTGCCTATTCGTATTATATACAAGGGTGTATTTTGTATTCTTCTAAAAACTCGAGTAAAAACACCTTATATTATTATATACTGTTGGAGTACTTTCATGGGCTGACTCTTTTTTCGCTTTAGTTCCTCGGACTTTTCTTCTACTTCTTCTCGTCGTAGTAATCTGATGTCTTCTGTCTACCGAGTCAAGTACACTACTCACATACAGACAAAACGGGAAGACGAGCTCAGTGACTCGGCAACTAAACTATAAGACGAGAGTATTCCCTCAAAGTGTATTTGTATCTGTCTTTAGCGTGCGTGGAAAAGTTTATTTCATGTTTCCTTCTGTTCCTTTGATTACAGTTTTTCAGGTTATCCCCGAATTTATATTTATACACATACTAAAACACACTATCAAGTGTAAAACTTACAATATATACATGGAATACGTATTTACTACTGTATACGCACATAAGTTCATATAGTTTAATATAAGTACATACATAATATTTAGTTACTCTGCATTTGAAAAGACCCTTTGTTTCCTTCAGGCTTTCTCCTCCTCCTCTTCCTCGCCGTGTGTACTGAACTCAATGACAGAGTGAGATAGAGAAAACTGTGTGAATATAACTGAGGAAGTATATCAGAGGAAGTACCAGTAGAGAAAATAAAGTACGTATATATACACAAGTACCTACTGTATGTAAGACAGAAAATTTTTCCCCCAGTTCAAATGGTGCGAGAGAAATGTGACAAAAAGAATTCTTTATGATGCGAATGTGACTACATGTATAAAGTCGAGTTGACTCAAGCCAAGTCAACACAACATTATGCTACTAGTTGTTCTAGTAGTACTCTCCTTGTACATAGTAAAAGACTCCACACACAAAACCGTGGGTGTACATAATATTCTGGTTATATACGTATTAATATGGTCGCTTTTACTGCATATACAATATATCTCCACATAATATCATGATATAACTTTAATATTACAGCAGGACTGGCATTTCTAATGTATGTACCTACATAGTAAATATATGCTGTCGTTAGTAAGGTGAATAGTGGGTATTTCATACAGACATTGTGAAGAAATAGGAGCCAGCAGAAACTCACACAATTACAATATAGCGTTTTTGGTTGCTTGGGCATTGTCGTACTTCACCCGGGCTTTCACCCGAAAGGAAAACCAAACCACCGAAGTTGGACATACACAATGCCATTTGCCATTCCGTGCAATGTCAGTGGTGAAAGTAATTCGGTGTGCTACTCTATACTAAATATACGTAGATATTTGATATGTAGTGTAGATAACATTAGTGGAAATTGTATATATTGTAGTGTGCTATAAGTATATGGGATGTCTGAAGTAATGCGATCTTTTCCTGACAGTCTTCTATAATCAGCTTTCCTTCAACGCTAAACGAGTCTAACTAAATCAAAGAAATTCAACATGCTTATAATATACACTGAGGTTCTATACTCCCTTACGAAAGAAAATCGTATGGGTTGAAGTAGTAGGTTTCACCAGGACTATTAGGTACATTTGGCAAAAATATTTTAGTTTAAACTTGCACCTCTGTATTTCTATTCTACTACAACTCTTTTATACTAAAGTGCATGTGAAATAAATCCATAATGTACAAACTACGTAGCTTTTTATCATGTAGGCGAAGTGGAATGCATTTATAAAAAGGTTTGTACTGCGGTAATTCAAAAAGTAACTTTTAATTTAGGTAGTACTAGTTAAATTATTTTATAGCACCCGAAAAATATTTTATTATGTGTTTACAGATACTGAGATTGCAAATTTAAGTTCGAAACTAGTACCAACTGATGTAGGCATCTATTGGTAGTTGGAAATAGGATTCTGGGTATTCAAAAGTATACCTAGTGTATAACGATTTTTGTGGACATTGGAACTTCGTTTAGATTCGTACGGTTTAACGGTGAGCTGATGATTTGAACGAAACAAAGTTGTTTGAGAAACTTAACTTTTCTTTGTGAGTCAACTCTTGTAACAATTTCGCACACCTTGCAATTTACTCTTTTGCTAATGGTTAAGGGTAGTTAGGGACTTGTGTACAAAAGTTTGTACACGATGGGTTTGCTCTTCGAAACAATACGTTCAGTATAGAGGTGGGCCCGAACAACCTTGTGTTCTCGTCGGGTTCGAGGTGGTGTGAAAAATAAATATCCGGGTTCAGTGCGGGTTCGAAGTGGTGTGAAAAATAATTATCCGGGTTCAGTGCGGGTTCAGAATTTTAGGGAAATAATTATTCGGGTTCGGTTCTAGAATGACTGTTCTGACGCACCCGGACTAGTTAAAATACTCAAATTAAGCCTAAAATTATAAAAAATAATACTTAAATTAATTAATTAATTCGAACTTTATGAGTGTTAAAAGTCTGTGTTCGATTTGGTACAAGTCTCAAAAACATTGCTCAGGTTCGGTTTTTTACCGAACCGAACAGTTCGTTTGGGCCTACCTCTAGTTAAGTAACACAGAAGTGTTAGTTGTTGTTGGCGAACAAGAACATCTCGGAAAATAAGGTAGACACAATAGAACACAGAATATATAGACATCAACATAACAATTCACTCCTCTATTTGCCCTTAACCATTATGTTCCACCTAATTGTATCGTTAGAATCAGGGAAAACTAAGCTGATTCTATTTTGCTGTCGTTTGCCCATTATTTTCTTCGTATGTGAATACCACTTCCCACATGTATTCCTTTCATCTACACAAAATACAATTCTTATTTTTACCCGTTGCCAAAAAGATTTCAAACCATATTATCTGGAGACATGGATACGATACCTACTCTGATAACATTCCTAAGAAAGTATAATTGAATGCTTTCACTTTGAGTTCTTGCTCGCTCTTCTTTTGAAATGTGCAATCTCTTACAAAGAACCAGATTACAATGAAGCAAATGTTTTGTGTAAAACATGCAATTACTAAATATTACACAATAGTAAGCATTAACAATGAGAAAATTCGTGTTATATAACATTACGTAATTTACGCTTTACCATTTACCCAGTACTGGGTTGGGTGACACATTATTATGCGAACAGGCTGTGTCCGTCTATATGCACGATAATTCAATAACAATTTGCGATTTAATGATTTCAAAGCTGGTACACGTATTCCATGGTCCGGTCGAAGATGTGGTCAATCAGTCATGACTTCCGATAATGTTTCTTTAGAAGTAAAAGTACCTATGCCTGTAAATATTGTTGTGACTTAACAAGGCAGGATTTATAATACTATTACTGTCTGTGAGTAATTAAAACGTAAATTTCCATAGCTGCTGCTGTTTTAAATTCCATTTTAGCTTATGAAACTTTCCTTTACCTTTGACCAATAGTTTTTATTGTAATAACTGTAATGTAATGCAATGCAATACAATAATTTAGCTAGGTTAATTACAATAAACTGAAGAGCTAGTACCTATAGTCCAATATCACTCCATTTTAATTTACTGTGAAGAAAGTTACATCATCCGTTTAGGCTTTTTAGACCTCACGAGGTCTTATGTGCCCGATATGTCTGTCCGTCTGTCTGTCTGTCCGTCTGTCTGTCACCACGATAACTCGAGTAAAAATTAACTTAGACGAATGAAACTTGGTACACATATAGAGAAGGGCAAAACTAAGGCTAAGTTCGTTGTTCAGAAAAATCGGTTT
>JABASD010001947.1:0-32145 GCA_019776165.1 Pogonognathellus flavescens
ATATGAGTTAATACGTGTATTGAGTAGGTACATGGAGCAAAGTCCGCCTATGAAAATCTACTATAGTATTAAGAGTTGGCGCGATTGTCATGCCTCTATGAAGCGCACAGTCCCTATACTCACTCTGGTTATTATTTCCAGGTTTTTCTCCAAGTCCAGTTAGCCCACGGGAGTCTCCGTGTGTTTTTAGTAGTAGTGCTGTATCTAACAGACTATTTTTCTTTGGGCTTCATAATACACCTCAATAATATTCTTAATGCATGCAATAACGCTGCACGCTACATTCATTCCCAATCTTCACATCACTTGCTCGCCACTAAAAATATGGACTGGCTAAACTGTCCTCCTATTTACAAATACTTACCAACCAGAGTTATTATTGTACCTGTAAATTATGCTTCTCTTCATTTCTCACAACAGACATCCATTTCATTTCTATAGATATGTAACACCACTAGGAGTAGTAGTAGCATTTAGTTGGTAAGTAGCACCAACCGTTTCCACAATTGCCTTGGATGAATATACTACAGTGACAGCGATAGCTGTATATAATATGTAGCTCAATGCCATTTTTTTAGATCCGCGTGTTTCTTTGGCCACAATATTTAATTATTGCCAATAGATAGCTTTTCGCTTCATTTTACTTGCGCCAGACCAGGTTGCCCACCTGGTGGATTCATTTCTGACCAGGCAAATAAATGTGGTTACGTGTAGAGACTTTTTGAAACTAATAAATGGCAATTAGGATAGAGGTATATAGAGGTATGGCGAATCGCTAACTGTTCTTAGAAAGCTGCTTGTTAAATAGTAATGTGTATTGTGAACGCCACGTGAGAATCAGCTTTATGAATGTACCTCTATACCTATAACGTCTTATGTGTTTGAGGAGTAACATTTTTCTTAACAATATTTTGAAATTAGATGCACAATTAAATTACGATTTATTATTGTATGCAAAAACATGGAACTTAAAATAAATGTAAGAGCAATGCACCACAGGCCATTAAGTTGATGATGAAGATTCAGAACTACAAATGAGCGTTTTCCAAAATAAAAAATATTTTCAGGTTATGAAAATGTTGAGTATGAAATAAAATGGTTAATACAAACAAATCTACGTGTGATTCTTTGTCAGTTTTCGTTTTATTTTCTTATTGCTTTTTACATGTGTGCTGGCAGTGCAAGAACTTGGTAAGCACAGCAATGGAAAAAGAAGGAAATAATAAAAAGATATGATAAGACTACATATTTTTATAAACTTTATATTTTTAATATATTTTCACCATATTTATTATGCATTGTATTTATTATGGTGCTATATAAATGTAAATTATTATTATGTATAAAGTTGCCCTTAAAAAAGAACAGTAAATGCAACTAAAATTTGTGGCAAGTAAAGTTATACAATAAAAATCACCAGGACTATTATATATTCACACTTAAATCAAATGTACAAAAATGTGTGCTTTTGAAGTATTTGCTATAGTCATATTATTACAACTTTAGTAAGATTGTTCAGCTGTAGCAAAATTATGCAACATTTTTGCGACATATTATGTAATTCAGTAACATCAAACAGATTTATAATAAACTCTTTATAATATTTATATCTTTTAACTATTCTACAGACATTAAGTAAACATTTTGATATCTTAATTATTATGAATGTACTTGCATAGTAGTATTGTAGATGATTTGTAACATCATGATTGTAATAAGAGTATTGGTAAATACACTGTAATTGCATCTGTTTCATTTTATGATTGTTCGTGGATAAATTGCTAAAACACGAGTACTGATGAGTACCTCCGTTACAAGTCGTAATAATAACACGCAGGTAATAATATGATTTATAATATACGTAATGCATTAAGTGCATGTACATTTTGAGAGCTTTACGATACATTCCTCCGTTAATAACTAGTCATTTTTCATTATAGTAATATCTACATTCATATTATACAACTTATAACTATTATTATTATCATAGATTCAGAAGACATTCGTGTCCTATAAAATTATTATAATAAAGCCTTTCTTAGTGAGCTTTTCGCTTCCTCATTCTGTGTAACAGAAGTTTGATTGACAACATAATCAGCAATTCAACTCTCAATATAAAAGTACATAATCATTGATTTCCTCATTTCAAATAAATTTAGTGGTTTTGCTAATTTCCTTTTTCATGGTAAAATAAAAAGGAAACCGAACACATTAATTCAATTCACTTGGCGCAGAACAACTGCCGAACTGAAGCTGTACACAGACAGATTCTTATACTTCGCATTTTTACACGTAGTTTGCATGGATAAAGCTTTAGAGCTGAAAGCGGCATTCAATGCATCTTCTGTCAAAAGTTAAAACGGTTCTACTTAAGGAAGTGCTCGAAATACTACTTAAAATTAAACTGGACAAAATTAAGTACTACTTAAGTACGAATGGTACATTTTACGCTATTCCTTAATTACTTACGTTAATGATTGACACTATTACATATCATTTCGTGTTCATAGTCATAAACTTCTCAATCATCGTACAATCATTTCGTTCTGGACATTTTAGTGCATATTTATTAAGCTAGTATAGTATAAGAGTGTAAAAATCTATAACCGCATTTATAATAAATGTTTGTAGTACGTAAAATATAATGCAGCTACTTTAAACTTGGCCTTCATGCTAACAGAGCAAGAAAGTTCATGGAAAAAGTTTATTCAAGAAACGGTTTAAAAAATGTTGCAAAAGAAACTGCATTTTAAAAAATCAAACGAGGTTCTAACAATAAGTTTCACATCAATTCAGAATTTTATAGATAGAAATACTTGCGACAGCTTATGAAATAATAATGGTGATTGATTGATAGTCAGTATACAGTAACATTCGTAGAATAATAATGTAGCTTCTTTTATATGTAATATTGAATGATTATATAAATGTGTATAAACTACTTAACAATTATAATTAATTATCAATCACGCCTGTAAAACGGGACGGATATTTAATATTAGTATCACTCAAAAATATTATGCGAGCAACGCATTGCAATACCACAAAAAACATTTACGCTTGCTATAAACCCTATAGCATGGGATTGGTCAAATTCTGGCCTACTACAAATAGTAGAACCACAACTGCTACATACTTTATAATTTTGTAGATTTATATATTCAGAAAAATAGTAGCTTAAATCTAAAATGAATGCATTATCAGTACAGTAGCTCGTAGTCATCGTTGTCAAATGGCAGTGTTGGTAAATAGTTCTCTCCCTCTTCATAAAAAAAATTAAATTGTAATCTGAAAAATCTTCGACTCAATTAGCAGTCACGAAGCAAAGTCATTAATTAATTACGGTAACTTAAATTGTGTCGGTATAAGCGGTGCATACAACGTAATAAGGAAAAGTTTATGTTCTAATAACTTCAGCGTCAGCACTATTCGTCAAGATGAATAGAGCAAGAAAAATATCACAAATACAACCGTTCAGTCAGTTGTAGTATTTTCTCAAAAAGTACTGTCATTAAACAAATTCCTGTAGCCATCCAATTTGGAGTTATTTGTTGCAGGTTAAATGACAAGAGAAAAGTTTAAAAATAAGCCACTAACTTTTAGCTAATAAAAGAGAATCGTCTTTAACTCAAGCTAAAGTACATTATATCTGTAAATTAAAGCTACAGTTCCACGTTAGTAATTTCTTTCGTGAATTGTAATCATTTCTCATTGTGCACAACGTAGTGGGAACTCTTGATAAGTTTTTATACAAACATGAAATATAATTATCAAGAAAATACTATATGATGAATATGAATACGCAGATTAGGACAGTAAGAGGAAAGAAGACTTATGCATCCGTAGAAAAAGACGAGATATACGAAGTAATTTAAAGTTCTGAACCAGCATGCAAAGTGATATAATCCTTACCGTCAGGGTGATTGCTAAAATGGGTTTCCTGAACTCTTTGGCTGTGTCTGTCATTTCCAGGATAATTGATACTACTACTCCAATCACGAGAAGCATTAGCCAACACATTCACAGCGCACTGCTCATAAAAAGTGAAGTCTTCGTGGTGGTTGCTATTTCTATTAATATTGCTATCGGTAGCAGTCACACACTGTGGACTGTTTACTTGAGCAGGCGCCATGACAAGAACCGAGGGTCGCATTTGGCTAATCTTCTCGCTATGGCTATGATACCTCTCTACATTATTATGATTATCAATATTACTTTGCTGCACGTTCGCAGTTTGGTTGGAGTTAATACAATACAATATGTTGCTATTGTTACTGTTACAACGATTGTGATTAGGATTGTCTATGTATTCTTCTTTGTAAGCGTATGTAAGTGAAGTATTTGGCGATTGTTGGAGCTCAAGGCCAATGCCTGAGTCGTCTTGAACTGATTGTTCGTATGCTGCTTCCAGCCATCTTCGTTTGGGTTTTGCAGGCCTCGGCGTTTTAGGACTTCCCGATGACCAGTTATTGGCTGTGGGGGTTGTACACGTCAAGGGATTCAGGCAGTTGCCCAGTTTATTGATGCCCATTGGGATGACAGGGTTCGAGTTCAGACAATGTGAGTAGCCATTATTGTTCTGGGGCAGTGTGTAGCCGTCTTGGCCCTCTTTGTCGTAAACACTCTTAAACGACACATCGTTGGCATTTATTGTCTCGTTCATCGAGGAGCCGTCCACGCTGCTCCCGTTCACGTTGTTATTTGTGCTGCCGTATTTAGAAAAGTTTAGTGCAGATTTGGCAGGACTTCCAAAAGATATGTTGCTGCTTATCGACTTCTCGTCTGGATTGCAATTTTCATATGAAAGCATCCTGTCAATTTCATCCATGTTTTCTTGCTGCTCATGGACATCGGACAAGGACAATGAGTCACAACGGCGTTTCTTTGAACGGGATTTTGGTTTTGTAATCGTTGTGCTGACTTTTGAGGCTATCTCCCGCTCTTTTTTATACCTGTTAAATTAAAACAATTTTATAGCTTTAAAAATACCATGTCAACTCAAGCTTTACATAACCAAGTACAAAGAACGACTTATAACATAAATCAGAATAAAACTCCATCAGAAGAGTGCTATGTACAATGTAAACGTAAAGGGACAATCACTTTTGTTGATAACAAGTTTAAAAATCCAGTTAGGCTCCACTCATATTTATTTGCGCAAACATTTTGTCTACTTGGTAAACACTTGACTCCACATTATCTGTCCTCCATAAAATAAATGTTAGCTAACTAATGCTCACCGGATATGAGCTTATTTTATTGCTAAAAAGATGATAAGGAGTAGTGGAGGTGCATATTAGTTATATACGAACAAGATATGAAATTGAATTCCCTGTAAGCTCTCTATAGTACTGCGTAGACTCCACTCTTCAACTAAAGCCTGAATTATCTCTAGTTTTAGAGCTGTGATGATGAGACACGACCAATAAAGTCGTGTGATAACAACGCAACTTTTAATTACTGGCTAGACAACAGCCTACAATAATATAACAAAATTTGACTGCCAATGGGATTATGGATTTGTCATTCCACTCACCTTTCTAGCCACTGCTTGATTTGTTCACCCTGAGCTGTGTCATTGTTGATAACCGGTCGCAGCACAATGTCATAGCAGCGCTTTAACAAAGCATTCGGATGAGACGGACAATGGCGATTCGCATGTGTAAATCTTACAGAACATCTGTGTAAGCCACAAATAAAAAACTTATGAAAAATTCAGTTTTAATCAATCACGTGTCAATAATCACAAAAATTCCAATGTTTGAAAGTATAGAGTGTTAAGTCTTACCCTTTGTGTGAGCATACGAACGGTTTTTCCCCAGAATGTAATCTCTGATGTGTTTTCAACTGGCCGCTTTGTGTAAATGCGCGACCACAATCAGGAAAATCGCAAATGTAAGGTTTTTCTCCCGTGTGTGTTCTTAGATGAGCCTGGAGGGATTTCTCTCTTGGAAAAACTCTTGCACAAAATTGGCATTTGATGGAACTGGGTGATGCTGATCCTTGAAGCATGAGACTGACGACGACATCAGACCTCGGTCGACCTCTTCTTTTTTCTGCATCCGAATCCGGACTTTGAGCTCCACTGGAGCAACGTGAGCTTGAGTCCATTTCCATCCAATCCTCAGTGGACTCCTTCACAGCTGAATTTGCTGGATTTGAAACTGCTGACATGCTGTCTTTCTTTTTACTAATATCTTGATCCTTCTCTTTTACCTTCTTTGCTGAATGTTTGACTGATAATGTGGGGATGTTGGTTGTGGAGTCTGCCAGCGCAATACTGCTACTCATGTCTGTCAGCTTAATGTTTATCTGTCAAAACGCAGGGTCGTTAGATGGTTATTAGAGAAAAACCTATTTATTACTTTACGACTAATCTTTCCCTAACTTGGTTCACTCCAGTTCAACTCATTTCATCTATCTGTATCGTATTATAAATGTTTTTAATTTCACTCCATGAAAAAATGAGCATCGCAATGTTATGGAGGCATTTACATGATCCTAACAATAAATACTTATAGGAATATCAAATATCATAGAGATAGATGTATAAATATATCACATACACAGACACCATTCAATCCAATCAACTTTAACCCATACTAACTAAATTTACACAGCATATATACACAACTAGCCCTTGTCATGCATTTACTTAACTCTTCAATAGTTTATACATTACATAGCATTAATTAAAGTTTAAGCTAAAAGCTAACGACATGTAAATAGACTACTCCACACAACACATAATTTCAGACTGCCAAAGTACAACAGTTACATTTTAAAACACGTAAACACATCCATCATCATCCTCATGCACAATGCACAGCCCAAGCAGATGTACCTAAAAGCTAAGTGTGGTATTATTATGATGGTGCTATTTACTACAAAGGTTTTATATACTTATCCTAAGTATCGCTCTATACATTATTATTATTATACTCCACACATCACATGAAAAGGTGCACCTACTACACACTACACAGTTTAATTGGTTAATGTAGGTGTCCCATCCTGGATGGATTTGCCATTTGCTGAATTAACTAAGTTCGCAGAGCGAGCACCATACGAGAGACATGATTTTCCTTCCTTTCTTGTCTAAGTCCTACTTTCCTCTGCTAAAAGCGCCAACAACAACCACTGTGTACCTAAATGTATTAGTAATACTGCAATTTAAAAACTTGAGAAAAAACCTACAATTGTAATACCTATACGAAAGAAAGAAATGCTACACATGATAATAATATTATTGCCCTATGGAACGAGAGAAGAAAGAAGTAGGCATTTCATTTATATATGCGATATAATAGTATGTGTGTCTATATACTTAAGCAAAGCAAAAGTGGTCTGCATGTGAAGTTAGAATAATCTAATTGTGAGTGTGTCTGACCAGACAAGATGTTACAGGGTGGAAGAACAACGCAGTAGTTGTTTTGTAGGAAAGACTCACTGACAGACACCATATGGTCAATACAGAAGTAATACTGTCCAATAAAAAGAAGGATAGGCAGACCGGCCTTATAGACGAAATAAATGGGTTGATCGGTTGATGTTCATGATTGTCGATTGCACATTGGCAAAGAAATTATATTGACTGAGTGGATGATGAAAGCTTCACGCTAAAAAATAACCGCGAGACATAACAGATTCTACTTTGTGCATCGAATTTTTTCCTACAATCTGCCATACAAAATCCAGCAAAGTTCTTATTTGTGTCATCCTTTCATTGAACCAAGTAAACGCTTCCATACACAACCTGCAACTAATGCTATTTTTATTTTCCCATATCACTCTTCTTCCTTCACAACCCACAAACCATAACAAGCTCATAACTATTTTAATTTTACATAAAAAGTGTCACATAACAACCCGAGACATAGCAAATGACATTCGTAAAATTTAAATAGAAACTCTGTAAGTATATCAACATCTCGAGGATCATTATATATACAATCAATCACTCAGAATCATTGCATTTGCATTTATTAATAATTTCAGCCGTGTGTGACTGATCGATTATGTGCTCTTTTTATGTTTCGCATAATGTTCGACAACATTAAACATAGAATTATTTATATAATACGACAATACATAAATAACTTCTAATGTTACATGGAACATAATTCTATGTAGGTACATGTTTGCACATATTCTACGCATTACATTTACAGCCTGGTAAAGTAGTATGAAGTATTAAGCTGCCTGATGAATTTACACGAAGTAAAAGGCACCTACACACTACTTGTGTTAGTATGGCATTATTATTGTTATCTTGGACAGGGCAGCACGTTATAGCATGGATTAAGGAGTATATTTTATGATATCTTGGTAGTAGCAAGTACATTTACAGATACAGCTACACAATTCAAGAAGAAATGGAAAATGATAAACCGCAATGATATTTGTTGAGTGAATAGCAATATCCTGTTGTCCTGTCTCAGTTCGTCTACCAATACACCATGACCATAATAAGAAGTTAACCTCTGATCCAAAGAAAGAAGCCTTTCTGCTCGCCAACTGACATTAGACAAGCTGAAGAAAATAGTTTGCTAAGGAAGTAAGATTCCCTGATAAAGTTTTAATGGGCTGCTACTATTCTTTACTGCTGGAGTCTCACACTCACACGAAACACAAATGTAACACTAAACAAAATAATATTTTATGTTGTTAGCTTTATTTTATCTACATCACAAGACAAACAAACAACGGACCCAACCAAATATCGTGTACACTTAATCTACAGCGAAAGAAAAATGCATGCATAACGTTAAATGTGCAAGCCTTGCATGATTACTATTCCTACAATTATTACAATGCACCAAGGTTTTCTTTGTACGGTTAACTGCGACGCGGGTGTTTCCCACGCATTCCCTCAATATTTTTGCAAAGCAAAGTTTATAAAAATATACATATATATATTAATCTCCTCATTCATAGATACCATCCAACTTTCTACCACTTCCACTTCCCTTGAAAACAATACTTTTTTGCACTACACCTGCTTAATGCTATGCTTAATGTTCGTACACACAAAAATTCAGTAGTTCAATTGAAACAACCAGTCGCGGTAATTTTCATTGTTCTAATTAATAATGAGCTACAAAAAATCTATTCACATTTTATGTACCATGTAAATTTTTAGACAATCTATAACGAAATCAGGTATATGAAAACAACTGTTTCGTTGGTGAGTTCGGCTTCAGCTCTCTGCTAAGACGGGTTATAAATAAATTAGGGGTATTCAGAGATTTTCAAGCTTGAGATTTCTGAGTATCTGCATTACCAGAACCGACTAATAAGAAAATATGTAACACAGTGTATCAAATATTCTATTAGGCTTAGGCTACTGGATGAATTCAATCAATTTACCGTTACAACGTAAAATTATAAATATCACCATTTACAATTAGAACAAAACAAGAAGCCGAGACTGGCAAGCAAATTTAAATTATCCATCCATTTAAATTGTGTCAAGTGTTAAGTCAAATGATTTTTTTAGTATTGAGTATGAGGAAACGAATCAGTATTAAAATATGTAGGTAATCATTTTCCATTCAATTGAGTTGAGCTGATTAAGTGTAAATGGTAAAGAAAGGATGTATGGTCGTAATATATAGTACAGTGGTAAAATCAATGTATTAATGTGGTCCTTGCATAAGCTCTAGCTGGTACGGTACAAGTACAACTTGAGGGAGTAACGAATTTATGTTGAGATTGTGATTCTGCTATCAGAGAACTCATTTCGCATCGCACCGTCTTGTACTCGCTACTCATCGTCAGTAATACCCTGCACTACTTAATCAGTTTTCTCAGAAATGAATAAGTACCTATGTCTAATCAGCATTACCTAGGATAGGACACACACAGGATAAGTGATAAGATTTTTATATATCTACCTCAAGACTAAATCTGAAAGGCTTATATTCTATTTTTCGCCTAATACGTTTATAAAATTAGTAAACATTTTTCAATCAGGTTTATTACACGGTAGAATGTAGAATTACAATACATGCATCACTATAAAGCATTAGCATCACTGCACTTTGTTCATATTTACTATTTGCATGTATACTTTAAACTGTACATATTTAAACTACCTATACAATATGTACTTTACTTACAAATGATGAATTAGTTGAATGCCAAGCCATAAAAGCACTAAAATACCTAATGTGAAATTATTGCAAATGAAAACTCATGTAGAACTGTGTATATTTATACGCAAATAATGATATTAATGTAGACACATGTATATTGTAAAATGCAAACATGAAATGTACATCATGGCAGCAACGATAATAAAAATTGACGATAAGTTATGTGTACTGGACAGTGGACACTTCGGAGACTATAATATTGCTAGGCAATGACTTATCGTTATCGTTTACATTTTTTAACAGAATGCTTTATATGATAGAGACAGAATGGCCAAAACAGCAAAACTTTCACATTTAAAACGAGTGAATTTAGCATGACTATACTAACTTTAATTCATCTGGTCGTTTAAAGCGGTTCTCGATATCGCTGTGTCATGAATGAAATGTAAATGAATGGAAAGCTTTGAAAAAAACGAACAGTTAAATGAACCACTTATGTGCATTTGTACAATCATCATAACATCATGGAACAGCAATAGTTATTTATAAGTCCTCATGTTCCATAATTCAAAATTCAAAGACATGATATCAACTATATGGCAACTTCTGTAATCAGGAATTTCTTCGAAAGTTCCATCATCGAAATAAATAAAAATTATATTGTTATTAGCAAAACTGAAGATGCTTCGCATGTACAAGTTAGAAAGAGTCTTCTACTTCTTATGTCTTATGAATAGGTAAATATCTCTGCAGTAGTAATAAATGGTTAGTTGAAAGTTATTTACTTCGTTGCAAAAAGACGAGACGAGACTACGAGACTGACTTCAGTCAAAACAAATAATAATTGAAAAGTCAACGAAACTGCAAGCGCAAGCAGAATTATTCCTTCAAGTCTAAACAAAGGAAGCATAAAAATTGTATAAGTAAACATCATCAAACAAGTTAAGGAAAAGCACAAGAAGATGAAATGACATCTTTCAAACTAGCAAAACAATGTGAACTTGATTAATACAATATTACAGTTATTATCATCCATCAGCATCTAAATATATGTTTATGTAATTTGTCTGCAATAACAACGAATAACAATACAACTCGGTAGCATGTGCGATGCGTCACTCACACATTTAGGCACTCAACCCCTAACCACTGATACATAACATGCAAAAAAGGTGATCAAACACATAACGATATATTTTTAGTTTATTGGCAAAGACGAAAGACAAAGATGACACAGAGTAAACAAAAAGGCAACATATTAAAAAAATAAAAACCAAGATAAAAACAAAAAAGTAGATAAAAGGAAGCATTCTAATTGAAACTATATTTTTATACACTCATAATTTTATAAGGCTGAACCCAAAACCAGAAGGAAGAATCGGATGTAATAGCAAACATCATTTACCGGTTTTACCGTACAGACCATGCAGAGCCAGGCGCTACGGCGCCAGGCTCTTTACTTCCATTGTTTGAAAGGATGAAAGGAAATTGACTTAATTTAATCATGCTATGAGACTGAGACAATGAGACTTACCTAATAAGCAAATCCTAAAAGTATTTTTTTCTAAAATCAATCCACATTATTCCTATCGTGAATCGTGTAACTCTATAATTATCATTCTATTTATGACCACGCATTCATTCTCAAGATTAATCACAGTTTTCGCTTATTATATTATTATTGTTATTATTTCTATAATAATATGATTAACTATAATAATATTATTTGCATAATATGCAAATACAGAGATACAGTTTGATGGGTTTACAACCTGAAACCTAATGGGACTGTTGTTGACTGGGATAAACTTATCAAATATCCGACCCGACTTGACTCCACAAAGCATAAATCAAGGCGTCTCGATAGTTAAAAACAACATAAATATGATGTCATATTATTGTAAATTGCAGACTGATGTTTGTACAATTGAGCCTCGTTTAAAGTCAATGCACTACACACTTCAACTCAATTCTAAAGCAACCTCAGCTTTTACAATGCAAAACTACGTCTACCCGTATACCGTTCCGTGATCGAAATGAAATGTGAGATGCGAGTGATACTTTACGGACTCATTCTATTTTGTCTATATACGCTTGCTTACATAATAATAAACGCAGAAAACAGTAAATACCTTGCTTGAAAAACATGGGACACAAACAAACTCCTATAACGAAATGAATAAGCAAATACTCGAAAATGTCGATCCCAGTTTAATTTTAACAGGTTACTTATATGTTAGCTTCTGGCTGATTGACAGCTTTAAACAAAAATTACTAACTGATCCTAATAATAAAAAAATATTGTATATTAGCAAACTTGAAAGAAATGCCGATCAACTGATACCCAATATGAAAAAGCACTTTAAGCACTTAATTAATGCTAATTTTACAATTTTAATAGCATTTAAATAAGTAATTACCTTGTTGACGATAATTATTCGCCGTATTTTGAAAAAACGAACAGAGGACAGAAAATCTGAATTGTAAGTCTTCTTGCTTCAAATCATCAGTCTTGAAGGGATGTGTAAAATATTAATTACTTCGGAAGTTTAAGATTTCAGTCAACGTGACTTCAGACTGTTCAGACTCAACTGTGTTTATGTGATTGATTTGTTGGACGCGTAAGATTGTCGCAAAATATTTATTGCTGATTGATAAATTAATATAGGTTTAGTAATGTTTTTTCGTTATTGACGATATTTTATAGAATATTGTTTTTGATTGTTTCCCATTGGGCCATTCCCACTGAAATGTAGTGTAAAAAGTGGAACTTTACTGTTGTAACTGCTGTGGTAGATTTTTGGCGGTTTCTCAGGTTGCAATGTTCTATACGGTGTAAAGTTGTAAGGAATGATTTTAAAATCTTTTTTCACTGTTATGTACCTCCTAAAAGGTATTTCCTTAGACGTTAAGGTAAATGAAGTCAACAACTTAACTATAAATGGACAAAAACAGTCAACAGTAGGTAGATGTCAACTGAACACAATGGAAATGATAAAATTATCTCTGAATGGCTATTTAAGACTTGTAACTACAGTTAAGTTAGTTTTTGATTTTTCTGTATTGAGGAAAGGTGTTTGAGCAATAATGAGCAAAATGTAAAATCAGTTTGAGTTTTATGTGATAAAAACTGAAATGGTAATTAGTAATTAGAACAAAACAGGAATATGTGGGAAAAGAGAGGAGAAGAGTGAAATGTAAGTTGAGCGCCGTCCGTAACGACTTTAAAGTGTGTGTTGTATTGAAGAGTAGTTTTGTTTGTCTCTTCTATTGTGTATTTAGCTGGGAGATAAAGGGCAAGATGTTGTTGGAGCTAAAAGCTTAAATGCTTCATTGTGTTTTTAAAATATTTCCAACTACTCCACTACTACTACTACCAAAAGTGTTTACATGTAACGTGGAGCAGTCTAGTCTCAAAGTGTATTTTTTAAGTCTTCTTTCTGTCCCGTTCTTCGTTCCGTCTGTAGAATATGAGAGAATCAATGAATCTATTCCATTCGATTCATTTACAGAAGTACATACGTGGGACTGGTACTTCTCACACGTACTCCTCTAATTCTCCATGTACTAAACTCCTTTTCGCTCATCTTCATCATCATAAAGGCAGTAAAGCCGTATTCACACACAGTCCGCTAACAAAAGCCTATTCGAGCGGGATTTAATAGGAAACATGCTCTACTCCTCAATTTCCCTCTCACAACTTTCAACGAGGGAAAATCCAACCAATCGCACAACACCTCATGCCAGACTTTCAGTATAAGGAAACTACGTGTTATTAAAGCCACAACAGTTATAATATCCTATGGGACTCTCTCTATGTATGTGGCACTCGCCACTAATAAAGCTACTTTTTATATATGGGTAGTATTAAACTACCCAACTACTCACTCCACATATATCCACATACTTTATACAAAACGCACATTATTAGGAATTATATGCACTTAAAACACTAACTCGAACACATCAGATACATTCGTTTCTATATATGCTATACTATAATATAGAGTTTTGTATAGTGCTATGCTGCTGTTTGTATGCAATGCAGATATGCAGGAATTTTGGCCACATAACTATAGACAACGCCACCAAAAATAGTTTATGGCTTTAAATGTATGCATGTATCGCATTGGTTGTTTTGAACATTTGAGTTGGATATTATTTTATTATATAGTGCATCAATTATAGTTTTATATGTTAAAGTAGTTAGTTAGTTAGTTAGTAGTTCAGTCTGGGTGACTTCGAGAATGGACATCAATTCTGTCACTGAAATTCCCGCTTGCATCATTAAATTATTGATTGAATCATAAATTAATTAATACTTAAAAATGAATTGTAGATTTCCAGTCGATGTCCGATCTATTATAATAATATTATATCAATCTACCGATCTGGCTAAGAGTAAAAATTTGAAAGCAGTTACTCTTGTTTGTGGGGTCAGACGAATTTTAATCAGTTTGACTATAACCGAAAATGGATAATTTTTTATTCAGTTAAGATATTTTTGCTTACATGTAAACGAGTGTATTTAGCTATATTTTAATAGCTTTCAAATCGATACGAAAAATTAAATGCCTTGGCAACTAGCAACCTTTATTTTTCATAATTTTAATCATGTAGACATTTTTTTTAAATATTAAACATTAAACAAGAAGGAACTATCAAGATTTAACACTGCAAATACAGAAAGAAACAGAAATAAAGTTTTTCTCATTTCCCCTTTTTCACAAGGCATTACACAGAATAGAGCAATTATCCTGATAATGAAGGCTTGATTTACAAATCAGAACCGTCTAGTGTCTGGTTCCGATTGTTTTGGTCCGAACATCGATCAACCTCTGTTACTCACATTAAAATAGAAAATTATTGTGAAATTGCGCACTATTATTATCATTATTATTATAAATCTTGGAAAAATCATGTATAATCATTGCGCATGCGCGAGGTTAGATAACTCATCCTCGTCTATACAGTAAATTTTAGTTAAAGAACAAGCCACAGTAGGTCCTTTGAAACTACAATTTCATACATAACGTTATTCACTTTATGGGGCATGTTGCTAAACTTGATTAAACATTACATGCATGTGAGGGAGAAGCCGATTGTGTGAGTGAGTTCTGTTGGCGCTATTATTTTCATGAGGCAAGTATACAATCAACTTCAAGGCAATCTGTAGCCTGCTTGGTTTAGAGAACAGCCCACCGCATATACCCAGAAAAACTCATGAACCAAAAAGAGATACCAATTTATTATTGTAGGTTTGTAGCGGACCTGTAAATTCTGTTTCAGTGCCCCGGTGGCGCGCTGAGCCGGGCACCTGGATGGTGATTTTTAGGGGGCTTTGAGCCCCGTTAAAAAAAGTTAAAAACTTCGAAAGCCCCATGCAATTTTCATTCAATGCCCTTTAGTGCTGAGGGAGCTCTTCGGATTCTCGGGGCGCCCTAGGGGTTTTTGAGCCCCGAAGCCCCACGTTGTTTTCAGATCCCGCTTGTAGCAAGATTATCACAAACAAGTACCCTAATTTTCGTTTTAGAATCCCATAAAATTAACATTATTTAAAACCCATATATCGAAAATGTACCCAACGCCCTTTGTTGTCCTTTAGACACAATAAAAAATGGTAAATGTATCTGAAAATTTATCGACAATCTATTACTATGAAACACAGCGGCCTACAATTAACCTACGCTACGGATTCGTGTTGGACAAAAATAGCCCAGGGTTCTGGCCAATAATGACCTAATAATTTCAACATCATCATAAGCCTTCCTGTAATCGAGAGGGGATGCAATGTGGTTCTTTTTTGGCCTGCTTGTTAATACCTATGAATTATTCTGTTTGCAGGGTTCAGATTGCCCTATCCCGGCCGCTTTATTAGTGTTAAAATATTTTATCAAGGGCTAATCTACTAATTGGAGAGTCCGATTGAAATTATTTGTTGGAATCTATTTTCATGGATTTGTCCATTTTATTATATTTACTATTGATCGACCTTGATTCAGGGCCCTGAAACCTAGCGGACCCAAATTTGATCTCACCCAAGCTCATTGTATAGTTTAGCTACTGAATTTTCTTCTAAGACCAAGGTTTATATATATATAACCATCATGCCATGTTTTTTGAAGAGGACATAATATTATGGCGAAAATCTGTAAAACTTTTAAATATGAAGAAATTGGCCCTTTCACTTGCACTATTATAGTCCCCTTTTAACCTAAAGTAATTAAAAATGTAGCAAAAGGGGTGCTTTCATAATATAATTTTGTAGCCTCATGGAGTATTATGGAATCATACAAATTATAACGGTTTGGAGATTGTATTGCAAGTGCCTGCTGCGGTGGGCTGAGTCGCAATAACAAATAGCTGCAAGTTTTTCAAGTCGCAGAGAGCAGCTTGCTGTTGAAGTTGCCTACACACAGAATGCCTTGTGTTTGTGTGGTGCTCAAGGAGGCTGTTTCTGTTTCCCTAGCACAGAGGTTGTTGTTGCTGCCTTTTTTACTTTACTACGTACCTCGAGCACCCAACAACCGCCACATAACATCGAAGAATTTTCAGCATGGACTAGATTGGAGCAAGGTGGGAATTGTAATGCAGGAGGTGGGGTGAATTTGTTGGATGTTCGGAAGGCTCTCTGGTCACGTTGCAGGGAAACTATTTGTAATCTGTAATGGCGAATGATGGTGTGCTCCAGTATTGAGTCACGCAGGCCAACACTGAGAAGACCATTCGAGGGAGTCCAAGTTCAGGCCGATCAGTTTTCTTCGCTCAGACACTTCAAGTAGAATATTATAATCGCTCAGTGCTTAAATGTCCTGCTCAAAACTGTTTTAAATCCTAACTTTTATTCTGCAACCAACAGGTAAAAAACAATTCTTTTTCACTATTTTAATCATTATTATCTAATTGTGATTATTATGTAATGTCGCAAACCAAATAATTCAGTTGAAAAACTTAGATTCGTAACGCGGTTAGATATTATAGTTGCAAAAGTTGAATGTGGATTGTGGTGTGTACGGCTTATGGTGGATGTGGAGAATGGAGTGGAGGCAACAGAGTGGCCCGACCAACAAACATTCCACTATTGAACGCAATTAAACACAAATCTAATTTATCAGCTTTTTTTCGGATCAATAGACCATTTTTCAAAATGTTTATCCGGTTTTATTGTAATGAGAAAATGTTTTTGTATTTCAAATAGCTGTTCTTTTCAATGTAGATATTATTGATTTGATGCACGGGGTATTTGAGGAAACTGTTTCTTGTTCTTTCTTTGTAATTCATTTTTTAAATGTGCGCATTTAATACGTATGTCATTAATTTTGAGTATCAATTAGATACTAATGATTTTTCAGATGATTTAGTTAATCGTAGTGGCTGTATTTTATCAATAAGTAATTATTTCCAAGTAAGGAAACAGAAATCAACCAGCGTGGTCTCAAGAGATAATAGTTCCCTCCCCCTTAAAATTTTTATCTTCAATGCGGCTCTCAATATTTTGTGAATATAATGATTAGCATTTTTTGGACAAATAGAGAGGAATAGAGACCAGAGTCGCAACCACTTCGTTTATAGCTCAGAATTATGATTTTGTTATTTCATTTTCACATTTCCCGTGAAATTTTATGTTTCGATTTTCTTTGACGCTAAGCTGCCGACAAAAATTAATAAAATTGTTGCGATTTTCATGAAATTCATAATTTGTAATTAGTATTTTCAACTTTTGGTACTGGTGATTTAAGATTGTTGGAGTCAATTGTCCTACACCTCAAATCACAAAACTATTTCAATCCATTGTGTTTTGTCTTTTGTCTATAATGAAGGAAATGAGTTTTGAGGTGGATGAATTATTTTGGTTTGTAGTTGAGAGTTGGTGCTAAGTGCATAATGGAGAACGCGTACGGGATAGGGATTACGAACCGTTATTCGTGCTTTTTGGACAGCGACGATGACCCAGTTGAGACTTTGAAGGCCAATGAAGTTGATAAGGATGCTAAAAAGAAGGGTAAAAGTTCAGAAAAAGAAAACCGTGGAAAAGAAAGTGGAGAGACCGCTCCTCCTCAAAGTATTGTTACAATTCACAGACTTAGTCTTCATTGTTGGCTGAAAACTTCCCGTTTTACTGTTTTTAGTTTTCACCCTTTTACCTCCTTTCGTTTTTTCACTTTCTTAATTATTACTTTAATCCATCGGGCCTCCATCATGACTATTGCAGTCAGAATGTGAAAAACCCGTTTTGCTTGTTTCTAGTAGTGTGGATTTATTATGTAATAGGCATATAATTACCATTGTTCTTTGTTTGTTTTGCCTATATGATTTTCAAAATTATTTTAATTTGCTTTTAATTTTGAATGATAATTCTTTACAGTATAAATCGCATAATTAATATAATTGCGCTATATGACGTGACAATACTTTGTGTTGATCCTTTTTTTCTGTTTTTATTACTCACATTTATTAGTAGATTAGTAGAACTTGTAGTTTAGTTGTTATTATTATTAGTTTAGTTGCCTTTAGTTAACATTTGTCCTCCAATTCGCAACATTTTATTTATGATTACTCTCACTTCGCTTTCAGAGACTGGATCTACTACCGTAACTACAACTGCAGCACGCAAAGGTATCAGAGACTCGAACAAAGGTGGAAGTGAATCGAACAAGTCCAATGCAAAGCCAAACAATGGTAAGTGTGATTGCAATAGATTTTGTTGAAATTGTTGTGTTGGTATAGTTATTTAACTGACCAAATTAACAGTCGGAACTGAAGGAGGGGCTAATCAACAAAATCGCTCGAACCGTGGACAAAGGAG
The DNA here is from genome assembly GCA_019776165.1 of Pogonognathellus flavescens. Classification (NCBI taxonomy): domain Eukaryota; kingdom Metazoa; phylum Arthropoda; class Collembola; order Entomobryomorpha; family Tomoceridae; genus Pogonognathellus; species Pogonognathellus flavescens. The sequence goes on from JABASD010001947.1 coordinate 18,904, forward strand.
TGACCGTCCCCCTGTTGACAAGGATCGTGGTGTAAAGTTTTCCGAAGAAGATCGTGAGGAACGTAATAACCGTCGCAACCGTGAGGACTCCAACAGGTTAGTCAAGCTATTTATGATTGAGGAAGTACATATAAGAAATTAGAAATGTGTAGTCTCCTGTTAGTTTGTACACTATGTTCCTCTTTGGAGACACACAAAGGATGTACGATTTCAATGCCGTCCTTTGCACTTCAAAAATTAATCAGAATATTCGGTAAGTTTAAATGAGAGAGTTGCAACATTGTTCACCGAATGATCTCAAATACACCTTTTGGAATATAAATGTTCAACTATCACGTTGTATTCGGGCTCATTCGAAAGAAAATGAGCAATGTTTCTACTCTCTTGCTTACACCTACCCACTAATCTATATACAACTTCGTTTTTGACATACAAAGCGTTAAATTCAAAACGAAGGATGTTTTATATGGGTATTTTTGTTCCCATACGCCTCCAAATAGGGATTTACTTATACAGCTATTTGTCAGACAATTTTGGTATTATGAGTTGTACAGTTTAGATTTATGGGCTAATTTCAGAGAATTCAAGGACAGACAGGATGGAAATGTTAACGCTGGTGGAGATTTCGGTAGAGGTGGTTCTCGTCGTGGGGGCGACCGCGGAGGTTTCCGTGGCAGTCGTGGTGCTCCAAGTGGTCGGGGACGCCCGGGAGGTCCACCTGGAGACCGTGGTGGTGAACGTCCACCTGGTTCTGGATCTGGAATACGTAAAAGGGAATTTGACCGGCAATCTGGCTCTGATAAAAGGTGTGTTCTATTTTCGAGTTTTGCTTTGACTGTCCCTTGCATTTGCATTGCATTTTGTACACACCATTCCGGAAATAACAGCTTTAACCATACTTGCTTGATTCTCCAGTGGAGTGAAACCAGTGGATAAACGAGACGGTGCAGGATCACGAAACTGGGGAACTTACAAGGACGACATGGAGTGAGTCCTTTCACTAATGCACACCTACAAATTTTACCTTCCGTGTTTGCACCCTGTTAACCTAAGTGCAATTTTTTAACATTTTCAGAGAAATTAGTGGCAGCAATACTACGGGCGAAGAAACAACCGAAGATAAAAATGAAAATCAGGAAAATATCGAAACAGGGTGAGTCACAAAAGACAATTATTTTATTTAAATAACCACTTCCATTTTATTGGACCGGTTTTTATTTTTATGTATATTTTACATACATCCAACGTGGATGAAATGTGCATACAGCCGTATAAAATTGCAATAATAACCTTGTTGTGTCATTTTAGTGAACCAGGGGAAGTGAAAGGAGGAGACGAACAAACCGAATCGGACACTAATGGACCTATGGAAGAGCAACCTAAACTGATGACACTCGACGAATGGAAAGCTTTACAGGTAAAACCCACTTTTTATTTAAATCAATTGATTTTGAAGATAAGCAGACGTGTGTGTGTGTGCTCATGCTTTTCAAAATGATTGTAGCAACCACGTGCGAAACCGGTATTTAACTTACGAAAAGCTGGAGAAGGTGAAGATCAGACCCAATGGAAGAAGATGATTTTGAAGAAAAAGGAAAAGCAGGAGCATAGTGGTGAGGAAGAAGAGGAGGAAGAGGTAATGGATGTACGCGTAACGAAAACAACATTTACAACTTAAACGCTTCCTACCACTAAATTGAGCATAGCATAGTGATTGTACACCCATGTTTGCTTGTAGGAATACGATTGCCCCCAACGTGCTGGTCGCCAGAAACAGATTTTGGAAATCGATTTTCACTTCGTGGATTCACGCCGAGGAGGCGGTGGAGGTGGCCGTGGTGGTCGTGGAACTCGTGGAAGCGAACGCGGAGATCGTGGAGATCGCGGAGATCGTGGAGATCGTGGTGATCGCGGTGGCGATAGGCCCGATCGTGGCGAACGTCCTGAACGTGTTGGAGGGGATCGCGGTGGAGATCGCGGAGGAGATCGTGGCGGGGATCGTGGCGGTGAAAGAGGTGAGCGCAGTGAGCGTGGTGGAAATCGCGGTGAAGGTCGTGGTGGATCTGGAGGCCGTGGTGGTTTCCGTAACTTCAGAGGAGGACGTGGCGGATCTAATCGAGATGTAAGTAAAATGGAAACTTTTTTAATGCATTGAAATTTTAGTTGCAGAGCTTGAGGCTTTCATTCGAGCTTTCATTTGAAAAATATTAATTTTATTGAATATTATTTACGCAGGATCGTCCTCAGCGACAGGAGGCTCCAAAAGTCAATGATGTCAACGACTTCCCGTCGCTGGTCTAACAGACCGGTCGTAAATCCTTATCCCCGTTCTCTTGAAGCCTTTTGCCCTCTCTCTACTCGTTCCTTGTTTACACTCTTTTGATAGTTTAATCAATCAACAACACAAGTAGCTTTTAGTAAATGATCTATTGTAAACTCATGTTGGTACTCCAGCATATGCATTATAATATAAGATGATACGTGAATTACTGATAGAGAGTAGATCGACGAGACAGCGATTTAATCGAGCGTCGAAATAAACCAGCGAAATAATTGTAACATTGTTATTGATCTTCATTAATCTTCGAGTCTTTGAATTGACATGTTATGTGAGGTAAGACTTATACACGAAAAATTACCACCTACGACTATTTACGTACACAACATATATACCAATGCTATATACAGCTTACTGATACGGTGATGACACAAGGCCCAAACCATTAGTAATTATACATCATGTTATGAATTACTGTAACTATACCTTTGATCTACGGTGTTGTGTTGTACACTTTTTATTGTAAAATACGCGAAAATAGTATTTCTCATACATTTTACATCAATATAAGCAATTTATATATTGTGTCGTACAGTGTATAGTATATTTACATGTATGTAATACAGCCTTCGTAATATAATTCAATATATTAGTAGTGGGTAGGACTAGTGGGTATGTGTAGTTGTAATAATAATGTAATCGTTATGCTAATGAATAGTAACAGTTAGTGTAACAGGCTGAGTTATCCACTAAGTAGTCAATTAAGTTCTCGCGTCTTCACCTAGGTATTTTCTTTTATCGTGTAGGGATTCCGCTGCAGCAAGGGATCAACTGGTCCTCATACAAAAGTCAAATTGATGTGCACTTACCACGAGTAACATTGTCGGGGAAGAGAGTATCTGAGTGAATTGGTATTTACAATTAGTTAGTCTGTAGGTAGTTGTCTCTTTCGATTATCAGCAAACACGTGTGTGATGTACCTAGATGTATGCACGTATAACTAGCTACAACTAACAAACGAGCCACGTGTTAGAAAATAAAATTAGGGTTTCCCACTTTTTTTCCACAGTTGACATTTTTTCGAAAAATTAAGAGCACATTATGATAGAAAATTTCATTAGCTAAAAAGATATACATCGGATTTTCAATCCGACTTTCCATTCTCAGAGCAATGATCGAATAGCATGGGAATTGCATCAAAATTACATCAAATTTGCACGGTACCTATAAACTCCCCTTAAGATACAAAATATGATAGCTACACTTCCATTAATGTTACACTGACCGTGTAGCAGTTTTTTGAATGCACTGAATGAGGATCAATTTTCTCCTAATGTAGTAGTGGACGTATGTAAGTAGCAAAGTGGCCCTCTTGTCGAGATTTCGGAGCGCAATGGTAGAACTGTACTGCGTGTATATAGGACGGGAATGTCGGGAATCCTGATTTCCAAATGTAAATATACATTTACTAGAAAATATATCGCCGTACATTTATACTCTTCAGGCAGGCCGACTTGAGACGAAACAGCACAGTAAGAGTTATTCTTAGCAAACAGTTTAATTAATGATCCTAAGTGTGGACGCAGAAAAATGGAAATTCTTAATTCTTCGTCACCGAACAGCTACCTGTTTCCCTGTTAGGCAAGGCAGCATTATTTTAGTATATGCAAGTAGAAACATAGAATGCTTTATATTGTGTCCATTTATCTTTAGAACTGTTGTGTACACGCTTATACTTCTTATTCCTATCTAATCTTCAATTTGCTTTGAGTGGTTACGTAAGTGATGGGTGTAATGTTAGGCATGATGCTATTTTGTGAGTTAGTTAGGGAATGTGTGCCGTGTGACAAAATAATGTAAGCCGGTTAAACAGTAATTACCTTTGTGTTTTGATAATAGCTAAATGTTAATCCTCCTTACCCGTGTTTCTGGAACAAGCAGTAGAACGTATTGATCGATAAATTACGAGCTCTTGGAGCATTGAATTCAATTGTAGTTCTTAGATTGATACAATGTTAAAACAATTCTTTAAAAAAATCCATGCGTTTCATGAAACTACTAATTTTAAGATTACAGAATTACATATACTTTCGATCCTCAAAATGTTGTATGAGTACCTAACCATTGTAAATGTATGAGTCCCTTTAAATTGTACTAATTGTGAGTCTATCCTTTATACTATTAGATTATTTGTAGCAGAGTTTTGCGTGATTAATGCTTTCCTAATTTGTAATTAACGAATAATAATCCGATTTGTGCTGTGTAGTTTTTAACGACCAGTAGGTTAAATCAAATCGTTCATTGTCGTCGTACCTACACGTGGAAAGTCAATTGTGGTTAAATTTAAATAGGGGATCATCCATACACAAAGTTGATGTTTTAAGTTGAAAGGCCTTTGGAATTGTGGCACGGGTTGGGGTATGCGATCGAATTCCTCAAAAAAGTTTGGTTTTCATTTCACGTTAATGTAACTAATTATTGAAGTTGCTCTAAATTGTACCATGCTCCACTAGCTCCACTGTCAGCCACATCTCAAACTAAATTTAATCAATGGTTAAGTGTATTTTAATAGAAAGGAACTACGTGTTATTAATTTACGTTTTTGATTCCATTGTTTTATAATAACTTAAAAGTGCCTTCAGCCTTTATTTACATGAAAAATTAGTAAATTTTAACAATATTTGATTTTATTAGAATATTTAGAGCTTTGTAGATTCAATATTTTGATATCGAATCCGTAGTGTAGGGATGCTTAGTTCACCCAAATCGCATTCCTACATTATTACAATACAAGTACTAGATATTTTTAACGATAGGGTATAATTTATAGAGGTGAGGAATTTCGACAATTATGATTTTGTGTCACAAAGGTCCTTAAGCATCAAGAAATAGTGGGACATGACATGTGGATGGTCCCATTCTCAATATCATGCTACATCTTGGATTTTGAATTTTTATGCTTCCACTAATTGTCAGTAAATTAGGGAATAGAGATGAGAATTATTAAGTTAGGTTAATATTATGTGCACACTTTGAAAGTACTTGAGATCGCTGAGTTACGCACCTTGCGTAGAGAAAGAACATCAGAGAAAAATGTTAATTAGGTAATTCTCAAGTGAAAAAAAATGGCGTCGTTACTCTACGGCAGATATTCTGCTAGCAGTCGGGTAGTCGTGTGATGTATATGGTTAATTCCTTCGAAGAATGTATGGTTTGATAATTTGTACGTAATTTTAACCGACTAACATGAACAAGGTGAAAAAGCGTGAAAAGTACTGCAAAAAACGAGAGAAATTGGTTGGTGAAGAGCGCTAAACTTGTGTGTGATGATTTGGAACAGTTCTTATTAATCCTTTATTGTGGTGTTCTGGTTAATTGAGGAACAGGCACTATTACTCTAAATATAAATATAATACATTATTTGTAGTTTCGTTCTTATTGCTGCCTGTAAATGCGTCAGATAATAATAATAATGATAATATTAGTTTTATGATAATTATTCACAATAAATACATATTATTATATAAAAATGATATTAAATAGATACACACATTATATATATTTAACAACACTATACTTTCTGTTTCTTATACTACCTAGGCAATTTTAATAAAATACCTCTGCATAAACACACTCACGTGTAGAATGCCTTATTTTACTTTTGCTATACCAATAAGGAACTTATTGGTGCAAAAGTATTATAACGCGTTTAACTAATTACTTCTTACTTGGTTACACCTATATGAATTATATTATATTATTATTATTCACTGTACCATTACTACTACTGCTACTCTACATAATAGTATATTTCATGGATAATCGATAGAATACAATGGTTATATTATAAAACGCCTCTACATTCACTAAATAAGTACTATACATACTTACAATAAGCTACTACTGCTGTACTAATTAATTCCGGTACGAATTATCCCCTGTCCTTTGGAATTGTACATTGTCCTTACACAAAAGACGCTAACTTGATCTGATTTTTTGAGATTAATCTATGCAGTGGGGTAATTAATAAACCTTTCAGGCTTCAGCCTCAAAATTGGCATAGTTGGTGTCCCTTGAGTTGGGAAAGTTGTAGAACTCCAAAAGGCCCAAAATATTTCCTATACTAAAAAATAAATAATTACCATTATTTACCATATACCCCATTATAAATCAGAAAAATGATAAACATTATGAAGCTTTGAACTTAGCGTGTTCTTATTACTTACTATGATTAGAGATTGAATGTATTATTCTACTGATGCCTTTATTTTATTGGTCCTGATTACAATTTACAAGCTCATTGTTGTAATAATAAATAAATTGGTTTATTTAAGTACTACTATATGATACTATTCTATAACGCAGTGTATTGTGGTGTGCCACCCATAGTGTTGTAAAATGTAACTAATAATAATATAAAATCTTATAGAAATCTATATTGTGTTTCGATTACTGGTTTTTTTGGTTAAAAGTCCTGTGTGCAGACAACGAGTTGATTTATATGCAAGTATTGTTTGGTTGTTGACTATTATATTATAATCATAGGGTAGTAGTAGTGTAGAGTTTATTATGTGTGGAGGTTACTGTGGTGAAAGTACTACTAAAATATCACCAGAGATGAGAATGAGACTCATCAGATCACGTAGAGGTAGATTCATTTCTTCGGAAGAAGAGCAGAGCGCGACCCGATCCCAAAAATTCATTTTCGGCAACTGTCTGTTATTGCCTCATCTCATAAAAATGAATACTTATGCTATGCTGAATAAAAATGAACGCAGTAGACGAAAATGAGTTAATGAAAATAATGAGAGAAACTAAACAATAATTATGCTACATCAGACACAACGATATACAATAGACTAGCAAAGGACTAAAATACAGTAAGAAAATACTGAACAATGCTACACTATAAAATAATACGTTTAGACCGTCGCTCGCAAGTATTTCATAGCCGTCGTAGTTAATAAACTCTACTAATTAAATAAGGAAATAATTACAATACAACCCAATAAATAGGTTAGTCGTGTGAGGTGGCAAAACCCATAGTTATCTTTAATTGTGTCTCATTTTGAAACATCACTATGCAAAAGGAAAGTTGATGGGAATTAAAAATTAGCAAATTATGTAGGAAATGCCTTTTAGTTGAGAAAAGTAAATAAAAAAGATTAAATATAACCATTCGTATTTAAGGAAATGATTTGAATTGAACAAGTAGTTATAGAAAAGAAGTTTGATAATTAATTATTATATGAACTACTCTACTATTATACTAAAGTCCACACATGATAATATACTGATATTGCGGTTAATCAAAAGTTCAGGTATTAATGATAAATCATAATTATGATAATAATATAAATATATATATATATAATATAACGGTAACAGAAATGAAAATATCCTTTTTAATATTCTCTCTGTCTTGTTGATGCACACATGAATGAGTTCTGATAGTTGACTCGGTTTGTCTCATCTCTCGCAGTCTGTGTGAAAGAGACTGATGCAGACACTAAAAATAATTAGATATGCGTACGAAACTAAAAAATCTTTTGCAGACAGAATTCAACGGATACTCATAAAATATTCAACAAATCAGGTGTATAAGGAACCCATGCGTACTTATGGGGAAATACTATAAGTGCATTATGACCCCTCTTTGAAATAATTTTGAAATATTGTCTTGAATGTTAATAAACCTCGAGGGTCTAAATGTTATAATTAATTTACAAATATCTGATGTTATCATGTAATAACAATATTATTAATTAAGTTGTCCGGTTGATGTACGGTCAATGGTAATGATTTCACAACAGCGTATACCATTGTCATCAATATAGTGAGTATAAATATTTGCACATGAGACAGTACTATAATATGTGTACGTATACTTTGTACCACACTAGGCTCATTTTATTAATAATTAATAATAATGTTATTTGTTTATAGGTAAATGAAATACCATTTATGCCTTACATTCATTTAATTGGCGCCTAATGTATGTACTGCAATAATTCAGAGTACTTATACATGCAAACGTACTGTGTACACAAAATAATCACACCCTTAGCTACCTTACCTTCCATTAGCTACTCAAAATCTATCACCTAATTTGATATTCACTTGTTGTATATAAATAAATACAAATACATTATGCATATTTCATTTCTGTATAAACGACGACAAATTACTCATCTGTGCGCATGCGCAGTCAATCCTGGGGAGTTATAAGTACAAGAAAAAGATTTATGCAAACCAATTTACATTGTAAGGACATACATTTTGATGGATAATTAAGCAGTATTTCATTCAGCGACCTTATATTACACAGAACAACCATAGCACAAAGTTACCCGGTTAATCGATATTTATAGATTTGTTTGAAAGAAAACAAATATATTGTAATTCACCCATCCTAGAAATATCTTTGCAATTGTAGGTGATGATGATGATTTAATGCAAAATGGGTTTAACCGCTGAATTATATGCTACCTAATTCTAACTTTGTACCATGTTCTTGCAAAGTGGTTTCATAAGACTTTAAGTAACTCCCCAGGATGAAACTGTCGAATGCATACCTTTATGTCGTCGTCTATACTACTGATATGACTAAAAATGTCCCTATGACGCAGACATGGACGACAAATTCATACAAACTAGTTAATACAGAAAATAATTGAAAGGACAAAAATTGACTCGACGCACAGAACTACATTTTAACAAAGTAAAGAATCAGTTTCAGAAATTGTTCCAATGTTTCGGACAGGACAAAAGGACGTTTGTTCAGTGTGGTTTATTATTATAGTAATATTATTAATACTACTGTTAGAAATTGACGGAAAAAATAAAATAAGGAAAAATCGATAAAAATGGTACGGTGTTTGTTGTATTGGATAAGTTGATACATTTTAATCTAATAATGTCTTCACCGAAAAAAACAGACCTTCTCTTAAAAATTGTTACTTGTGAATTAAATACTTCTACCCAACATGAATCACATCAACCATCCATTACAAATAAATATTGACACATAATTCATTGAACAAACTCATTTCCACCCTTGTACCACTGCACTGAATTTAACAGTAAATTGTATTAACTACTAAGAATACACACACAAGAATTACTTACTACATACGTGAAAAATACCACACACTGACAGTTATTGTTAATCATAATTACGTCTTACTTAGATATATTCTATGTCACACGACGATATACACACACCAACCAAAATTACTTCGTACGTAATAATTTTTATTATATGTTGTTACGTAGATTGCACTACTTACAATTAGACGTGCCTGTATTTATTCCAATTCGTTTATTTTGTCAGTGGACGATTGAATAAAATGGGCATTGTTTTCATAAATGAAATATTATCTTGTCTAATTTATCATTTCATCCTCATTCTTGCATACAGAATTCATCTCCATCCGAATTACCACCATGAGACTTGCAAAGTTGCAATTAGATTAGTTCTATTCGATTGCATGTACATATGCAGAGCATCGACATGCCATTTAAAGAGAAAATCTCATCCTTCCCATTCATGGCAGCTTAAGTAGAACATCCGAACGAAGGTTTTATAAGCATGACGCATCAATTCGTAAACATTTCTCATCATATTTTTCTACTGGTTGACAAAAGTGTTGAGTTGAGTCTGATGAGCTGATGATTCTGATATGATGAGATTTGAGACAGACGCAACAAGTGAGAGGAGTTCTTATGTTGTGCCTTAGAACATTAGATGACTCGGGTCTCAACGCCATACTTTCAAGTACCTGAGTACTAAAGAAGTGAAAATTGTCCAGATTTTCAGGAACCACACCAAAGCAGAACCGGTGCTGCATAAATCCAAACCAAACCAACCCTCTCTGAAAAATTTCTAGGAACCAAACCACAACCAAACCAACATTTCAACAAAATCCGTTGTAAAATCACAAAATTAGAGAAAACAAATCATTCCTTGCTGAAATCGTTACAAGAGTGCAATTTTACACGTTTTATGATAGCTTATACCGCGTTTGGTAGAGCCGTCACATGACATATTGGAACCAGACCAAACCGGAACCGGGTTTTGTTCGAAACTAAAAAACCAAACCGGGATGGTTTGGTTTGGTTCTTGGTTCCAGTTAACCATTTTCACCTCTACTGATTGAGAGTACCTCAGTTCGTCTTTCCTGGCTTCATGGTTTCCTATTTTTAAAACAAGAGTTTGTTGTACGAAGGGAAGGAACAATGAAAAGATAGTGGAGTTGAAACTTGGAAATGCAAATGCAATTATTTGCTTTGTTCATGCGATTGAAGGTTGATGAAAGATATTACCTGGACCTAGCCTGTAACAGCAGTAAATACCGCCACTCTGCTGACTTTTTATAACTTATAATATGCAGTGCAATATTATAATATCTGTGTAGCTATTATGTATATCCGCCCTGAATAATTTCTTTTATATGTATAGATCAGCCTGCTACATAATTTTAATTTTAATAATAAAATATTATAATTCTGTGCTTTACTATTCCCCGCATGTACATTTTAAAGGGATTTCTACCACCATGTTTGCATACAATTGCACCTAAGATTACCTATTGGTTTAGCACAGAAAAATATGTACTGTGTGTACTTGGGTTTAATGTCGTAGAATAGAATATAGCATGGAAAGTTAAGTAAAGATGTTGCTTGCTATTCCTGGGCAACTGCTGTCAGAGCTGATTTTTGTCGTTTGCAGTCATCGTCGTCTTCGCTGTGAACGAAGTTTTTGTTTCCTTTCGTTCATTCGTTCTGTGCTGAGATTGTAAGACTACAAAGGTGTCTACTGGAGTTGGAAGACTGCAACTGAAACTGAACTGTTACCCGCTTTTGAAGAATTTTTGTAACACAAAGACGCTGTCTCACCATCATCAGCGTTAAGATTCTTGTTTGGAATTTTGAGCTTATTTTGATAAACAGTTAAAACAGTTGGTTTGATATTTCATACGCGTATCTTTTCCTACAGTAATTGTACAGGTAATAGTATTACGTGTAATATATTTTTTCCTTTTTATGTATGAGTGGTTAACTCGGCTGTGAAGAATGTGGGATCAAGGACATTTTTAGATTTTAGAGTAATGTTTAATGGAAATAGATATTTGTTTTAGGAACATGTAAAGTTGCAATACAGTTTAGTGTATTTTACTTTACATATATCGACATTTACCACAGAATATGTTTAAGAGCAGAATAATATTTCTTCAAGTAATGCAATAATGTTTATTTTTGTGCATGTGTAGAAGTATGTCGTCGTGTTCCTGTTCTGCAGATGAAATGAATAAAGAATCCCACATTAACGAGACTCTTGAGACCGTTATTAAAAATGGAGAGATCATTCTCAGCGATGCTCCTGAAAATCATTTCCTGCCAGTCGACAGAGAAAATCCATTCTTACTACCTCCTGTAATTATAATGTCTATTTCGTGCTAAATTAAACTAGAATCATAAATAATCCTATTCTATTTAAATTAAATGCAGTTCCATTACGTTTAAAGGGATGTGCTATTTTATATTCTTATTATTTATGAATAAGTTTATATGCCAAATGAAAATTCGGATATAATATTGATTTTATATTTTAATTTATGTTTAGGTCATGGAAGTATTATTCAAACACATGGATCAAAGTCAAAAAACACTCAGAAGTGCTCGGCAGGTATGCCGGGTATGGAACAATGAGCTTCTCCCGGTTTTTCGAGAAAAATCTACAGCTGTGATTAGTCTGCGAGATGTTTGCAACAATGAGTGTCCCAAACGAAGGTTGAACAGGGTGATTTGCAGTCAATTTTTGAGCACAATGGAAAATAGGGAAGAAGAAGAGCCACCATTCACCGGATTACGTATAGAAAACATGGATATCGAATGCATGACTGAAGTGTTTAGTCTTTACGGCTCCCATCTGACTTCCCTAGTCATCAATTTCCGTCCTAATGATGAAGACACCGTTTCAGGCTTATTTTTTCGCCCAGTGGATTTAAAACAAATTTTGTTAAACTGGTGCAAAAATCTTCAGACTTTAGACCTGAAGAACCTGCCGTTCACGGTTTCGACGATGGAAGAAGATTTTTTTTCTGCAGAAAATTCGTCGAGTTTAACTGCTAGTAAGGTCACTCATCTGAAATGGAGTGATGACCGGCCTGCTATGGGGTCTGTCACCGTGGCAGACAACTTTGTGATTCATTTTGTCAGAATCATGCCTCTTCTCGAAAAGGTAGAAGTTTACTTTGACAATGACAATTCGCTTGAGGGTTTCACACACGGATTGGTACAGGCGGATGCGAAGGGCTACGTTTCAAATTTGAATTCGTTGAAATTCAAAGATACTGATTCTAGTTTGAGGCTTTGTTGCGGTTCGAATCTCCGCAATCTGTTTGCAGAAATTATGATAGGATATGAGTAGTATGCATGTTTACTTCAAATTAATGTTTCTAGTAGCTTGGTCCAGTTGAGGAATCCGAAATTCAAAACCCAAGTTTAATCGAGTGAGTAAAATTTCTACATATTTGTAATGCATGAAATGAAGGTTGAAATGCACCTTTACCTAATTGAAAATATTATTGTGTTCTCGTATTACATTTTTGTATTATGCACTATTATGTATTAATAATTTGATCTACATAGGTAAGGTAATATAATAGCACTGCTGGAAGTTAGATGTCAACTTCATAATTTTAGATTAAAGCTTTATTGTCAAAGTCAAGTATAAAGTAAAATGTGTTTTTCTAAAAAGCTTAATAAAAATAGAACTTACAAGCAATTTTAACTTAGTGTTAGTATGTATATATTCATCTTGCATTCGTCATTCCTGAGTGTTTCGAGAGCGTGTAATAAGTAGTGATGCAACGAATATTCGGTTGGTATTCGGTATTCGGCCTATTCGGCCAATAAATTGCTATTCGGTATTCGGCCGAATAGTGCAGCTATTCGGACCG
>JABASD010001948.1:0-32144 GCA_019776165.1 Pogonognathellus flavescens
CGAGCCTTCTGGGGGGCTGAAAGCCCAAAAATGTCAAAATTTGCGGCCGACCTTTTTTCCGGAATTTTGGGGGGGCTCAAGCGGGGTGAACCCATACGTAGATACGCCCTTGGTTCCCAGGATTTCTGTTTGGGGAGGGCACGACCTAATAAATTTGCATTTGGGGTGAGGCACCACCTCAAAAAACACCGAAAAAAGGGGTTATTTGCGGCCTTCGGCCGCACATAACCCCTTTTTTCCGAAATTTGGTCGGGGGCACATGTCCCTGTGCCTCCCTCGGTACGCCCTTGATGCGATTGATAAATGAACTATCTATTGTACTATAGTTGTCGTGTTCGTATTCTGTGTTCCAGAAATAATAAAATAAAATAACTGACGGGTTTAATTAAATGTTACTTACCAACTTGAGATTTTGACTGTAGCTGTGTTGGTTGTATGATACTTGTTGAGATAATTGGTTAGTCAATCATTTATTTCCGTTTCAAAGTTCTTTTTCAATATTAAATTTGAGTAGCTGTGTAATTCTGACTGGAGTCACCGGGATATGATTTGACTACTACTGTAGGATCTGGAATCTGGACTGAGAACGACTGAGAGTGAGGACAGCTGTCAAAGTCAAACCAACCACATGAAGCAACAGCAAAAGATGAGATTTGCACACGCATTAACAATTCTTACTCGAGTACACGGATTTATAACTTTCCCACAATTCTCACTTGTACTGACGAACGTAAGAAGACTCACAGTACCCCGGTTCACACACCATACTTACTGTTAATTATTGGCGTTCCTAATTACTAATCAGCACGATAATATAGTTTCAGTAGCCGTTCCCGGTAAGTGAGGAGGAGGGTTAAGACCTCCAGATTCCTAAATCCCATTCGCATAAGGTTAAAAATGACGCACTTACATTTCATGCGCCTCTCTTTCAGATAAGCCGTGCGTGAGGGAAAACAAAGATTACACTTTGTTCCAAAAAGCGTTGGTTCTGTGTATTGCTGTGCGACGTGTAAAAACTGGGAATACTCTCATTCATGAATTATTGTCAGTCTCAAAGTCTTAAGTTTCATCCAAGTGCTCTCCATCTAAGGTCTCCCAAGTCTCCCGGTTGTTTAAATATTTTTCATTATCGTGATACATGTACGAATGAAATTGATTGTACAATTTGTACACTAATCAGTAGGCATCAGATAGGCAGAGTTAGATAGGGCGAAGTAAAGTTTAGTAGAGGTAGGATATTGTGAGAAGCCTCAAATACAATTGCCACAATTATTATCATCCGAGGATTGATGCAGACATTTTGGTTTTTATTTAAATCCTGCTACTTTAAATTGCTTACGCCTCTTACAAATCTTTCTTTTACCTATTTAATATGAATTTGCCTACTTATCTTGATTCTATATTATTATTATTAAATATTATTTTGCCTAGTTAATTTAATGCAATTTGCTGTTTTAGTTCATGCTGCCTATTTTTCTAAATTGTCGTCTCCTAAAATATTGAAAATACCTAGTTTAAATACGAACATATCAAAATATTATTATTTCATATGAAATAAAATTGTTTTTTGTTGTTCTCCATTGTTTGTATATATCGCTGTTTATATATTCTTAACTTGTTAGTTTCATTCAAGGAAGTTTTTCATTGTTTTCTTCATCTCCGTGCATTCGGGCGTAATGACCTTTCAAATTCGATCTCTGTATAAAAGTCATTTCACAAATTGAGCATTTGTGCGGTCTTTCTCCAGTATGAATCATTTCATGTTCTTTTGCAGCAAATGAACGATGGAATGATTTTGAACAAAAGGAACACTTGTACGGTCTTTCTCCAGTATGAATCATTTCGTGTCTTTTTGCATCGCCTGATTGGCGGAATGTACATTCACAAAAGGAACATTTGTAGGGTCTTTCTCCAGAGTGAATTCTGCCGTGCCTTTTAAGTGCATCTGATTTTTTAAATGATTTTTCACAAACAGAACATTTGTATGGTTTCTCTCCCGAGTGAGTTCGTTCGTGATCTTTCAGGTCATGTAAACCTCTAAATAATTTTGAACACGCGATTTCTCGACATTTGACAGGTCGCTCTTCGAATAGTGTCTCAGAACGATTAATCGGCTCACTAGAATCATCAAAAGCCTTTGTTTCACATTTACTATTTTTTTGCACTCTACCAGCAACAATCTTCCGGGAATTCCTGCATTTTCCAAAAGGAACTCCTGTAAAAAAGTTGTGTTTAGAAATTAACATGTGTAACAAATATTATTTCTGAAAATGTGTCTACGCGAAATTCTTTGTCAACTAAAGTATACCCTACCAATTGATGCACTCTTAACAGGTTAAAAGTTAAAACATATAAACATAATTGTCAAAATATCAAGTTAAACAGTCCCCAGTGTAGGAATGAAATTAGGTCTTACCTTTTAACTGAGTATTAGACGTTTTGAAGCATTTGGCTAAATCTGCCGTGGACGTCGTTTTTGCTTGCTCATTTCCTTCGGCGTTTGTTTCTGACAATCCCTGATGTGTCACAAGTTCCTTGTCAGGATTGTCAACTTCTCTCGATTCTATTTCATCGTAGGAATATTTGACTTCAATTGCATCCTCCGAATAAACAGCAGTTTCACATTTTTCGTAATTCACATTATCATTCATTATAGAACTCAAACCATGGATCGGAGAAAATACAATTGTTTCTTTTTGAATTCCCGTGAGAGTCAGCTGGTAGTTGTTTTGAAATAGTTTCAATGATTTCTTTCTTCACAGCTACGTTTTCTATCATCTCAAAGGAAGGACGATCAAAATAATTTGGGCTTTTGAAACAATTCTCTGAGGGTAAAACTGAATTGCTTGAATTTTTAATTTCAGTCTGTAACCGGCTTCGTCGCTTCAAAACATTTTTGGAAAATCCAGAACTGACATCCGAAATTTCCTTTTGCAGCTTTTCAACCTTTTCTTCCAGTGATATTAATTGGCGTGTGGACTCGAAACAGCAACTGCAACATGAAACTTGGTTTTCTTGATCGAAACGCTTTATGATGATTGAATTGTCCAGATAGGTGTGACAACTTTTCAATGTTCTTTCTGAATCGACAGTCGTCAGTGTGATGTTGTTTTCGTTATTGAAACAGATCCAGCAATCTCCCTTGTCTTGCACCGCTAGCTTATCCATTTTTAGTAATTTGTTCGTTGAATCGGTCAAAAACTACAAATAAAACAGTAAATAAATAAAAAATTGTGATTTGATAGTTTCTGCACCCAGCAACTCAAAAATCTGGTTTTGCTTTTTGAATTCAATCTGTTGCGCGCTTTCCAAGGACTGTATTGTCATCACAGAACGACATAGGCAAATTTCAGCCAGAAAAATGAGGAAAAGCATTGCTAAAATAAAATAAATAAAACAAAATCTATTAGCTAATCGTTCTTGGTAACCAGCATTTAACGTCCAGGGTGTGAATTAAAATGTCAACCCCCTCTTTTCGAAAATAATTGCCTGATTTATGAAGCGTGACCTTTTATAATTGAATAGCTTATATAATGTAATTGAAGCATAATATATAGTAGTATGCAACTAAATGAAGAAAATAAATTAATCTCATTGAAGTTTTTTACGTTAATTAACGTTCATACCTTATTTTATACAGACAATTGGGAAATAATTTCTACAATTGTTATCAAAGTTTTGAGCTTCTATAAATGTGATTTACTTTTTACGTATATTTGTGCAAAGTTTTAGTCGTTGCTTATGCAAGGAAATAGCGTTGAATTTTTATTAAGAAAGGAGAAGTTTTATTAAGCTAATTAGTTTACTTTTGCTAGGAATAAAAATCAGATAATTTCATTCGATATTTTATTTCTAAATAAAGGGAACCAATAGAGGCTCTATGAGCGTAAATACAAATAAAATTCATTTTCATGTTAATTAAATTAGATCATAGGTTATATTTGTTAAGGGTTTAATTAATTTTAACATAATACTCAGGATGGAAATCAAAAGCTGTACATTAAGAGTTAGCTATTGTGCAAATTCGTTCACATTTCATTACATATCAGGATCGTCTGACTAAATTTGTCAATGTCATGTTAATAGATGCACGTGGAAAGCCACTCTTATTTTCACCGGATTTATGTTTAATCAGTCGATTGTACTTCGCTGCTTTACTCTCTTAAAACTACGATCCAGATTGTAGGCACGCATGCAATAATATAATACCTACACCTGTCAATTTTACATTGGACTACCTATTAGTTGTTACAAAAATGATACTAAATATATTCATATTGTCTACAAGAAGAATGAATATTCATTAAATATAAAGTGTCATAAAATTTGTTTTTTATGAGTATGTTTTTGAGTATGTTATTCGTATTTCAATGTCACCCAAATTTTAACAGTGGTCTTTTTCATGCTATATAACGTTTAAGCTTACATAATGGAAAATATAGTGTAAATATAGAAAATATGTAAGTTAGCTACTCGATTTTCGAAGATTCATTATGCGGTTGAGGATTTTTCTTCCGTAATTTCTTGATTTGATAACTTCATACTTCGCCTTAGGGTTCCAAACTCGAATCTAAATTCACTACTGTCTTCAAAAATATATTGTGGCGCATCTTCCGCAATGCATTGTTCAATGATGTGTATTACAGCATTCGTTGTCGTGATATCCGCCTTCAAAATTCTAATGTTACCATTGAGAAGACTCAAATACTCTGTGAGACGAATCAAAAATGAAATTGATTTAGTTTGTGTTAATTTACGAAAGCCGGTTAATGAATAGGCAAAAGGATTTTGTAATATGTTACTTACTTGTAAATCCGTCATTAGCTACTGATGCTTTAATTTCTTTAAGATAGTTTGTTGTCAGATACTGATTGTTTTGTAATGCTGAGCTATAATGAGATCCATTTACCATGTGGTACTTGACAAAATCTAAAATCAAGTTAAATACTCTTTGTTAATAATTTTTTGGCTTGTTTTGCTCAAATAGAGTCAGCCCTTACTGCACGAAGACAAAATATTATATTGAATTGGAACCAACAGTTTCACTTACTTTGTATCGCCCGTTTGTCCATTTCGTCAAAATTCATTGAAGCAAAAGCCTTGTTGTAAGGCACAAATATGGTTACAGGATCAGGGCTTTTTAACACATCCACCATGCCTGCGATTTCAACTTTATTGAAGAACTCTGTAGCAATGAAAAATGATCAGAAGTACACATTATATATATGACACAAAATCATTTTTCTCTATTAGAATAGTGCACCCAATTATTGTACCTTTAAGATCTTCGATTTCACTTAAGTATTTGTATGCGGTTATAGCAGGATAAGGTTTAAGAACTTTATCTATGATATTCAGACGTCCATTCGTGGTTAGGATATCTCCTTTCAATATTTTGGCATCGTTCACCAAATATGAAGGCTATTTAGACAAGTTGCAATAGATTATTGACTATAGTACCTAATATTGAACGTAATGCTCATAGTCTGACCTAACAGAAATAATATGTAGATCTTACGTAATCTAAATCAGGGAAAGCCACAGTGACTCGTAATCTGTTCGTCCCACGTCTTCTGTTCCGCAACAATGTTTCAGTTCCTAATGTTGGTAACGTAACCTCAGCTACAGCAATGTGCGAGTAAATGAATTCATTCAGGAGAGTTTTGTTTGCAACTAGGTCCTCCAGAAAGTACCGAGGCAATAATTCGAAAGCAACATCAACAGGAACAAATAAGGTGTAGTTTGCTATGAGAACATAAATATCGAAATTTAATGGAACAATTTACCACTAGACCCATTTGGTCAAAATAACCATGAAATTGTGTCCACGTAAGATTATGCTCATGAGAAATATCAAAAACTTACGTTTATCTACGAACAGTTGTTCTAACCCTGCAAGACGAATAAGCGTTGAGAACGTCCTGAGACGAAGTTTCTGCAACGTTTCTAACATGGAGCATGGTGCTTCCGCTGGAGAAGCTTGGCTGCAAATTCCTTGAGGATAACTAACCAGTGAGAACCCTGGAGGAACGAATGGACCTGGAGAAGGAATGCATTTGTAGGAATCCAGAGGTTTAGTTGCATCGATTAGATTCATTTCATTTGGACGAGGAGGAAACGGAGCAATTGGGAATTTTCCATTCGGTTGTTGATTGGGATTGGGTCCCAATGGAAGGACGTTATTAGGTACGACAGGGATTAAATTACTGGCTCCAACTGGAATTAAATTATTAGGCCCAAATGGAATGCCATCGGGGCCAATTGGAATAGCATTAGGGCCGAGTGGAATTCCGTTAGGACCGAAGGGAACAAATCCAGGACCTTGAGGCTGCCCAAAGATAGGTCTTCCATCAGGGCCAAAGAGTGGACCTTGAAATTCTCCAAAGATGGGTTTACCATCTGGTCCAAATGTGGGTCTTCCATCAACTGGTATAAAGTTAGGAAGATTAGAATCCTGATTAGGAGCAAATGGACTTTGACTTCCGAAATTGTAGTTCGGTCCAACTGGATGAGGAACGATTGCATTCGGTCTGTTTTCTCCAAAATTGGGCAGTTTATCTTTCTCCAAATTTTGTGTGGGAATTTGCGGCCTAACAGAAAAAGCAGAGTCAATATGAGGCTTAATAGCAACCGGTAGCTCTGGTAATGGACTTTCGGGTTTTATATTTAACGGAGTTTCTGGAGAAATAGGAATGACTTCTAATGGTTTTTCTGGTTTTTCATTGAGAATATCAGGCTTAATCAACAAAGGTGATTCTGGTTTTTCAGGAGCAATAGGTTTTACTTGAACTGGACTTTCAACATGTTCAGTAGCTTCTGGTTTTGCTACATATGGAGTTTCTGGGCCGAAATCGTGGGCAATGGATTCAACTAGTATAGGAATATTTGCGTTAGGCCGCTCTATCTCTGTGGGCTTAAAAACTTCCGGTTTTAACTGAACGGGAGTTAATTGTTCACTTGAACCTACTTGTAAGGGGAAGGTGTTTGGATTTTGAATTAGACCAGGAATAAATGGTCTTGGACCGTTAAAATCTGCAAATCCTTGATTTGGTCGGAACCCGCCTTGTCCATTATTATCATTGAAGAAATTTTTGGGTGGACTTGGTTGCTGTTCAACCGGTAAAGGAAGGTTGTCAGGATTAAAAATGGAATTTCCTTCGTTCGGGTTAAATGGCTTTGGCATGAATCCTACATTTGGATTGGGTTTGAAAAAGATTGGATTTTTTTCAGAATTTGGCCCGTGAACAAGATTTGGTGGAAAGTTTCCAAGGTTCGGATTAAACTTATCAGGACGATTTCCGTTGGGGAAATTAAATCCCGGACGAACTTGTTCTGGTCGATTTCCACTTTGAGGATTGAATCCTGGACGAACTTGGTCTGGATTAAAACCTACAGAAGGATTTCCATATATTTGATTAATGTCTCCTGGATTTGGAATAAAAGCAACATTTGGTGGACGACCTCCATGATTACCTCCAGGTTGTGGTAGAATCTGAGGTCCTTGAAACAAAGGTGGAGCAATTAAAGGTTGCCCTTCCCCTCCAACTAGAGGCAAAGCCTCGGCATTAAACGGATATGGACATAATGGCACTAACGGAGACGAAGTTGTTGTCGTTGTTGTAGTTGTGGTAGATGGTTGAAGTGGACATGGTCCGTATTTCGGTGGATAGGGTACGGAACCACCACCTTGTTCAGCTTGTTTTCCCAGTCCAAAATATCGAAATACTCTTGAGAGAGCGGTGTCTCCATTCTGTTGTGAGGGATCGTTTGCTGCAACACAAACAAAGCACAAAAGTGCAGCAACCGCAAGCACACTTCTTGTCATGGCTTTTCCTGTTGAATTCCAAAATCCCAATCTTAAATCTCAACTTGAAACACAAAATTGTGAATGATATGAAGATAATCACGTTGGAAACTAACACCTAGCAAGTAAACGTTCCATAATAAATAACGGGGTATATTCTAAAATTGATATCCTTAATTCTCTACTCTTACAAGAAACTTCTTAATGATTATACTAAGGTACTTAACTTTTTATGTATCTATAATAAGGTGTTAAATAAATTCAAATTTTATCAATACATTATAAAAATGGTAAAATATCAAGCTTTTTTCAACTTGGTCTAAATGAATCCTCATGATGGAAACGTAAAGAATTTAAACTTCGAAACGGCATGATGAACTTCGTATACATATTTTATTACATACAAAGATAAAACGAAGTGTGAAACAAAGATGTATACTTGAAACCTGAATTTTAATTTTGATTAAATTTTACTTTTCACTATTGGTATTTACGCATAGAGTAACTTAGAATCAACCAGGTTAAATTTTAATCACATCAAACCACTATAGGAAAACTACGGTTAAAAATCCAACACTCTTTTGTTAAAAGAATTAAATGGGTAAACAGGCGCAGCACCAAAAGTGGGTACATTGAGACACTATTTTCTGGTTACCTTCTTTAGTACGACGGAGAGACAGGAAGATGTTCAACTGCACTGAAACATCCAGATGAATTGAAAAAGAAATCCTTAAACCCGACGATTTTATCCTGTCAGAAGTCCTGAGATCTGGTATTTAGAAAACTATTTCCTTATAACATAACTACAATACCTGAATCGCAGAAACGTTTATAGGATGAGAATGCTGTGGGAGCCTCGTCTACCTGAACTCAATTTACAGGTATTCAGAAAGATACTGTACTTAAAACATGAAGATATATGGCTATGGAGGAATGATTTGACAAGTCTACGAAATCTCACGTCTATACGTCACAAAAGGGCCCTCAATAACAAATAAGATGCTTTACTGTTACACAATGAGTTACGAGACTATGACCCTTACATTTTAACATACCTGTTCCGATATGCCTCTTTCTACTCAAATCGTAGGACCACCTGCACCCGTTGTATTGCCGGTGAAAGATTTTAGTGGTCAAGGAAGGGCCCACATTATTTTACTCAATGCTAGAGCATCTCTGTTCCAAATGGAATCTTTACTCGCTTAATATTATAGCAATGTAATGTGTAAGTGTACAATGTGTGTCCAAATATTAGAACTAACTAATTTTTACTTACAATGAGCAAATAAGCGTAGTAAGCCATAACCAGTAGTTTTGCTTAAAAAAGCTTAACTTTCTAAAGTGCCTCAAAATTTTTCCCGCATAATCAAACATCAAACCTATTGTGAAATTTTGTATGATCTTTTCCCCGTCGACAAACCTGTGGTATTTAGAAGAAAAATGTTGTTACTCCGGAGCAGTTTTCATCTGCTAATTTGAATTGAGTATAATTTAATGCTACTTTCATTCCATATTTCATATCATAGGCACTTTCAACAATACAATAGAAAAACGACAGATTTTTTAAGCCAATTTCCTTTTTGATGCAAAAAGTATTCCGTTCTTTGTAGTTACTTTTTCATAAAGTCAACTACATCATTAACGTGTATGTACCTACATTTATTTTATCAATCCCTGCTACTATTGATGAATTGATTATTGGAGCATCGTAGTTCCCCCTTGACGCCTTTTTTGGTGGGATACACTTAAAGGAAATCCTTCACTTTTACAGTTGGGCATGGTCAAGGTCTTTAGATTAGAGGTTCGATTTCAAGATACCTGTCTGATGGTATGGCACTGTGCTGATGAAAGCCAAACTAATCTCAAGATGTTCATAAACTCGTATTCACTTCACAAATCACAGCCCGTCGTCTCGAGTCTCGAGTCAGTCACTCAGACCAGATACGGGATGCAATGTGATACAGATTTTACCTTTTTTCTCACTAATAACCAAGTGACTACTGAAAACTACAAGTAATAACGGTATAACGGTGCGATGCAGTACTGTCTGATACATACTACAAAACATAACGACATATATAGTACAAAGATATACCTGCAATCATGGAGTATCTTTTCAGTTGCATGGTATATAAGGTAGGTGTGCTATATATTATGCCACTTTCTTCGTTCCATGATCCGAATCATATATTGTTAGTATTAAGTATTTGTATTTTATCAGGTGGTACTATACTGGTTAAGTGTTTCTCACCAGTTGCAGTTCTTCTTTAATCTGTCCCATCCCCATTCAACTAAAATTCTCAAATTGAATATCCAGGAAAATGCTCTAGCTATGTAACATTTCTATATACTGGACTCACTTGAATACCTGTGAAGTTGTAGCATTGAATTGTAGGCTTGTAGGTCCTCAGACTGTTTATGCAGCAGATTTTACCACTTACTTCGATTCACAATAAATAAAAAATAATAATGCTGTTGGAAACGGATTTTATGTGATCAAGATTAAAAGTAGAAATGCTGTAAATATTATGGGATGGAAGCTGACAAAGAGGTGACAATGAGGTTGAGAAGATCTGTCATCTATCTGTGATTTCTTTACATGGAAAATAAATACTTTTTCAACACCTTTTGAACTGTCACCGTATGACGGACGATTTTTAGACCACATAGACGCAGACAGGGCAGACACGCATTTAGAATCATGTAGATGCATCTGATGCATTCTAAAATAACCAAAATAGTACATAAAATAATCATAATTATAAGTTGCTTAACCTAATATTAGAAAACAAGCAAATTCAAATTCAATTGACATGTTTGAAATATCATATTCTGTTTGAATAAAGTTTAATAATTTCCACACACTTTAATCAGATTACTTTGTTACTATTGACAAATCATAGTAGATTCACGTATATAATTTGATGTTTTAAGATGTGGACAAGTGTATGGAATGTTTACATTCTACATAATTAAAATGTTGCAGTGATTTTCGACATATCTTCTCGCTGTATGAAATCCCTATGTAAAATTTTATTACCTATTCAAGTGTTTTTGTTACATAAAACATGAAATACTATAGTACGAGAATTAAGTCACATAATAACAGATCAAACTATGAAATTATGCCAAAAGAGGCAACTTGAGATGATAACGTTATATAGTAAAATAGTATACAACAATTTATAACTATGCAGCATTTATGTGTACTATCATGTGTTATGCGTATATAGATTCAGTAACAATTAGTTCATCTCGTCTTATTTAACAAGCCATGTAAAGTTGTGAAAAGTAGCAAAATGATATTCAATCCATTTATCCAACCACAGATCTCTAGACTTTTGAGTTTGACTTTTACATTATATCTTAGTTCACTTAAATCTAACAATAAGAAGGAAAATAAGGTTTAGTGTTTAGTTTGGCTTGGTTGTGATACGATGGGATATTGAATCGAACACAATAATGCAAAGGAAAGGAAAGTTTTTATATGTATTCCACAAAGGATGGAAGAATGGAGAATAGAAATGTAGTTAAGCTGAATTTTCATCAGTCCTTGACCCTTCGTTTCACCATCAATAGTCAACAAAACAACCGTCACAAACAATTAATAGACCTTGGAATGTTTCTCTCCTCATTCCTTATTTCTTACAATTTTATTGTATCTGTATACTATACAAAACAAACATGTTTTTCTGCTTTACTAAAATTACTGACCTACATTTTCTGAATATTTCGGGAACACATTTTTATCAAAACTTGAATTCATGAACACTGTTTAGACTTTACGATGAATAATGGGCAAGAAAAGACAAATCAAGCATGGCATGATAGACATAAAAAATCAAACGAGATAACTCACTGGCTATTAATAAAATGTCAGAAAAAGTAAAGCATAATAATGAAGACAATTAAAATTGCCTTTATTAATACTTTATACTTTAATACTTTAGTTTTTAGTACTTTATTAATAATAAAGTACTAAAAACATTCCTTTCTGTAACTTCTTCGTGTATGCTTATATCCTAATATTTATGTATTTTCTGTATGAGCTGCAAGTACGGTACATTTCCCTCTTTAAATTGACCATTTTTATCAATTTTATTTCATTCGGGTACAACAGCACTTTGAAAGGAGTAAAATGAATTCATGTTTGCAGTGAGGTAAAAGCAGCATAATAAAAGTTAAAATGCTTTGATTGTGATTCTCAAAAACGTAACTTGTTTTCCAATTTTTGTTGACCGGTGTATTTGTAAAATATATTAATTATTAATTTTTTATTACGCTGCCTTGAGCTCACCTAACCTGGATGCATATTATGGGAGAAACCCGATGAAGTTCCAAAGTGTTTTTGACTTGAGACAATGAGACCTGCACTTGCAACGGAACATGTGTTGTATACGCTTACACTACACTATTTCTGACAGTGAATCTCGAGACATGATCGAAGAAACGACGCGATTATGATAAAGGCATCTAAAGGCCATAATATTATGCCATATTATGATAGTTCCTAAGTAGGAACTATCATAATATGGCATAATATTGGTATCTCAGTTGGTATAATACAGTACTGTATTATACCAACTGAGACTTTTGAGACTGGAATCACAAATAATGTGTACATAGACAGACATTTAGAACATTACAAGCGAATTAATTGCTCCTGTACAAAGCAATGCCATGCTGTATGGATAAATTTTGAATGGCTATTGATTCTCCAGAGTCATCTCATTCAAGGGACATCACTCACACCACTGCCACTGTTAATATTAAAATATCCCCAGCATAATGGCAACGGACTTCTTATGCAACAAAGTTAAAACTCTTGAAATTAAAGTGTATAACCGTTTGGTCCGAACGAAATAAACAGTAGTTGTATATATAACAACTACGGTTTGGAAGAATATGACGATTGATTTTCATATCATTTTTTCCTCAATCGACATATAATTTCAGGAGGACTTCATAGAAGAACAAAAACAGAGAAGGACACGTGCAAATAGTTAAAAGCGTTGGACATATAAATTAATTATAGTTATTTTATTTTAATCTATAAATGTCAAGGTAAGGAAATAATAGAAGGAATAGAATTTCGTAATTGCACAGTAAAAAATATTCTACAAACTAATGGTAAATTGAGTAAACCATATTATTTATTACTCAGGGTTGTGTAAAACGACTGGTTATTGTGATGTGAGTCAGTCTTATTCAAAACTAGGTTTTGTAAAACCTTTTTGCAAAAAAATGTGTAAAAACGATAATATTTTATCTTGTGGTTTTATTCTTATTCGTCAGTTTTGTAGGAGAAGGTACAATCAGTGCACAATTGGTAAAGTTTGCGCAACGTTGAGAAGATGAAAGAGGCTCCGTACATTAGGCTTTTTCTATGGGTGTTCTGAATCTGAAGCATCATGTAAAATTATTAACTTCACAAACATCTTTACAATTATAACCAACATTTCTAAAATGAAATAACCTTCCTTTTAATGAACAAAATCGCCAATTACAATAATTGGCATAACATACTTATATACATAATTTGTGCTTCCATGAATTTCATTTGTTTCGGTTATTTTGAAAGTTTGGGCTTGACCTTAACTTTTTAACCAACCTATTCTCAGAATTTTCATAAACCATTTATTGTGAACAAAGTAACAAACAGCAGAGGCAAACTAACAAATCAACGTAGTTCGAAACACAAGTTCATTTTAGTTTCGTAGTTATTTTATTCCTATTACAGTTTGTTAAGGGCAACTTCCTTCTTTATGCCACTTTCAAACATGACTTTCAAAATAGAGGTTAGGTTACCCTTTTAAAATAGACAATGGCCATTTATAAATGGTTTCGGAAAAAAATTAAATGAAAGATCTAACCATTTTAACATAATATTTTATTACATTTGAATGAGAATGAATTATGGAACAATAATTGTCATCGATTTCTCATTTTTAAAATAAATAGAACTTTAAAACAAATACCATCAATATTATAAAAAATAATTTGTGCAGTTTCATAATTCATGTTATAATTTGTTACAAAACAAAGGATTTTTCATGCGTCTTTTTGTGGTACATACAGGAGCGTGATGAGATGAGATGACGCTGTCGGCTACAGCTATACCCAAAGAAGAATTGTTTTGTCGGGTTGCTTTGAATCGGTCTTCGGGCCGCGTATTACCAAACCCTACCCAAGGCATATAAAGACATGCCAACCGTGGCAAAAACTACGGAAATGTAGCGGGGGTTTGCCCCCAAACAAACCTAGCCTAACCTGGCAAAAATAATCAAATCCCACTTGCTAACTGAATCTATTAAGTGTGTCATAATGTCACTTGGACGAATTTTGTACCATCTGGATAGAGTTTGTAATAAACCGCTGTAGAGTTTGAAAAATCAGGCCTTTCGGGTTTAACATTCACCCGGATAAAATGAAAAAACTGGATAAATTGGTGATATTGGATAAAATGGCTATTTTTTTCAATAATTGAACTTCAATGTATTCTAATTGGCCATATACATTTTTTAAATGACGCTAAACGTCATGAATATGCTGTTTAATTGAGTGTTAAGTTGCAATTTATAGATTACAAATTTGATGTGATTCATTTGGTTACTTAGAGTGAAATTATTTTCACTGAACTTCAATTTTTACGTCCATTTTGATTTGATTTGATTTTATGACTTTATTTGAAGGCAGCACCAGACAACCGAAGCTGATTTCTCCCCAGGTGTCACAATAATTTTGTTGCCTTCCAAACCCTACCCAAAAGTACTTCTTGTATTTACCTAAGGTAGGGTTTGGTAATAGGCCTCGGCTCAGGCACCTTTCATTGTTTTCTACTTCAATGTTAGAAGTTCTATCTACTCCTGTTGTTTGTGTTTGTTCTATTCACGATCTCCACTTCTATAAAGCGAAAACTCTCTTTACTCTGCTGATTGTCGAGTGTTGGGGTGAGATTGTGGGAGAAATTTTAATTGGATTATTCCTATTCTTAGAAAACTACGAAATAATTATTATTCGTAATTGAATTAAAATTGAATTATTTGTCTAAATAAATTTGTCTAAATACTAAACTTTGTGGAGAATTAGATTGACCTGAAAAGATTAATCTTTTCTGTTGTTTTGTTTGTATTATAGCACTTTCTACAACTTTCAGTCATCTAACACAGCTGACTGAGCTCATCGCATTTGTCATATTATCAAAGAAATAATTGGCTACTCGTCACTTGACATTTGCTGTTGAACATTGATCGTAAAGTGTCAATTGCAGGCAGAAATAAACACTGAAAACGTCTCTTTGATTGTTAATACAGGTCAGCAATTAATCTTTGGGTTTATATTGATTGATTATTATATTTTTATTCTTTTTTGTCAGTTTTGTTGGTCTTCGTAAATGGTCATCCATTAAAACCTATTTTCTAGTTTGCTTTGAATTTAATAATTGATAGACAAATTTTTAATTCTCGTTGAACAAACTTCAAAAAGACAACTGAACATATTACAATAAATAAACATGCAACATGTGACATGACAAGACAAGTCTGCTATAGATCCCTCTTTGCTTTTAACATTTAATAGCAGATTATTACAGTCCCAAACAGCAAATAAATAATTTGGTGGTCAGCGATATTATATTATGTCACTGTTACTGACAATGAGTCATAGAATTCATTTTAACAGTTTAACATTTAAGAGTTTGTAAGTAACATGAAGTTTTATTAGTATCTTCTATCTCTTTGTCAGTTCTTAACTGTGTTGAGTTGAGTTGAGTCGACTCACCACAGTGACTGTGACCTTCAGCCTTGCATGACCATTTTCATTGTTAATTAATGTGTAGAGTGAGTTATATTCTACAATTTTGATTGAATGAGCATTTATTTCCACCTGCTGATAGGTACTATACAGTAATACATAATATTGTATTATTAGTATTATTATTTTGTATTAGAAGTTAGGTATTGGTATTAGTTGGTAGTACCAACTTGGTACTCAAAATTAGCAACAATCAGCTGTGTTATTTAAAATCAAGTATATATATTCAATAATCTTTCGTTACATCCATCAGTATCAGTTATTGTAGTGACGTAAGATTTTATATATTATATTATATTGTGGAGAAGATATAATTCATCTAAATATAGATTTTAACTTTTATCATTTAGAATCTTTGAAAAAATGGGATTGTTTGGCAAAAGTCCGGATAGAGATCCAAAAGTTCAGGTAATCAACATTTTTGATAATTTATTTGCGTAAGCACAATTATAACATTGAAAATTGAAGAGATATTCATTTAACATAAAATAAAATAATGGGAGATTCTTTTGGTGAAAATAAATATGATGGATGTCGGTATGTTAATACATACATTCGATGTTGGCAGGTTCAAGAGTGGACTCGTCGCATCCGTAAAGAAGGCTTGGCATTGGATAGGCAAATTAGAGGTCACTTAGACTTATTTTATTTTTTAATGTGAAATAAAATTTTACAATAGAAGTAAAGCAATAAAGCAGTGAATCGGAAGTTGTAGTAAATAAACCATTTGAGTTGGTTATATTTACACTTAAGTCTTCATTCTTAATGACTGTATTTGTTTTTGCAAAATTTTAGGCATCCAACGGGAGGAGGAAAAAATTAAGCGTTCATTAAAAGAAGCGGCGAAAAAAGGTGATAAGGATGTCTGCCGCATTTACGCGAAAGAAATGATCAGATCCAAAAAGGCGATTAGCAAACTCTACACATCTAAAGCTCACATGAACTCTATTCAACTCCATATGAAAGAGCAATTAGGTAAATTGTCATTTGGTCATGCAATTTGTTTATGAATAATATATACAAAAGCTATGATTTTAATCATTGTCAAACTTAACAGCTGTGTTAAAAACGGCTGGGGCTTTGAAGAAGTCGACTGACGTCATGCAAGCTGTTCAAGCGTTGTGTAAAATTCCGCAAATCTCTGCAGCCATGCGAGAACTGTCTAAAGAAATGATGAAAGCTGGAATATTGGAAGAGATGATACAAGATACATTTGACAGCTTGGAAGATGATACTGATTTGGAGGAAGCAGCAGACGAGGAAATTGATAATGTACTACTTTATAATAATTAACTGAAAGTGTGATATAATGATGCATAATATTCACTAAAACATATTTAAAAACTTTTTAGATTCTTTGGCAATTGACCGCCGGTCAACTTGGAAAGGCTCCCGCTGCGGCTTCTCACGATCTACCTGCCGAACCGGCGCGTGTTGCTGTTGACTCCGAAGACGAAACTGAAGAAGAATTGGAGCAGATGCAAAGTCGTCTGCAAGCCCTTCGTAGTTAGGTAGGTATTTGTTTTATATTCGTTGTGCAATGAAACACCCTACACACCGCTAAACGACAACTTTGTAGATGGTTACTTTAGTTATCTATGAATTATGACCTGAACAGCTTATGAAAATCTCTGTTGAACATATTCTCCGTTTTGAAAGTGGGAATAAGAATTATTTTACTTTTGTATAGTTTGGTACATGTATAATGTATGCTAAATGATAACCATCTGCAAAGTGCACTGAAACTTAGCGTTGTTAATTTGTAGGTGTTAAGTAAATAAATCTGAATATGTACCTGTAATTATTTATAAATCTGAGCTATTTATAATGTTGTAAGGAACCTGAAGATGAAAATGTAGAAGAGTTGACTCGGATGATGTGAGACTGTCTGAAGGCTCTTCACAATTAGCTATTTATCTTTTATATTCATCACGTCTGTGGATATAAGTATCATTTTCGTTAGCCATTTAACAGGGCAATTAAACGACTGATGATATAAGGTTAAAATATAATATTCTTGTTTAATATTAGTCATAATAACTACTTATCAGAGAAGAGAATGCTATATCGTAAATGAATCACCCATGTACCTTATTTAATCAAATCTAGTTAAGACAAATTCAATGTGTGCATAAATGTAAAGTAAAACTGTATAATTACAACTGTATAAACTGTAAGGTGTCCTAATGAGATATTCATTCCTTCTGTTTCAATGCATCTTCTGTATTCTCGCATGCATTTTTGTGATCTATTCTAATACATAATACATAACATAATAATATTGTACAAAGTGGATTGGAGTTGCTTCATTTCAGTTACCAACTTATTTCACTTTAAAAAATCAGCCAGTTTTATATCACATCAGAACCGACCCGATTGTAACTGTAGACATTATACAATTAAAGTAATAAAGAAGGTCTCCGTGTGCAGACTGCAGAGAGAACTGAGAATCCATGTATGTATCAGGCCTACTTTGAAAATCTCTACCTTTGTCTGTGTCATCCGTAATTTCCATTTATAATAATAAGTATGATGTATTGTATTTGTAATTTAAGTGAATTTAAGCATACTTAATATTAAAGTTAAAAGCTGTAATATAATATTCAATGAACTTTGTTGACAACAAAAGTAGGCAATTAAGTAGTTATTATGTTTGTATTTGATTGTATCAAAGGACGATGTGTGCATATTATAAGTTAAATAAGTTAAAAGTACGATTGTAACCCAAACACGTACTTATTAATTTAGATGTGTACCGAAGTACCATTACGATCACGAAAGAACGATGATAGTCCGTCGCAAGTATTATTATAAGGAGATAAGACAAGTGAGGTCTTTCTTACATAGTCGCTAAAATACTTACATAATTAATTCCCATTGTAGCAAGGAGAAAAGTTAGTTGTGGTATTATGTATTATGGTTAAGCTAAGCATTTTATTATTTATTTCAGCCTACATTTTTAAATGAACCATCCAGCAAGTCAATATTACATAACATTTGTCACTTGCTACTTTGTTCTATATATAAGACGATGATAAAAATTAATAAACATGATTGACAGAACAATTTCAATTCTCGTGTACCGGTACTACTTACTAAGTTTTGTTTTCTAATAGCATGTTCATATTAATATAGGTAAAAGGTCATTTTTCTAATTTCTAACAAATTGGGGGATTCGGACAGTGAAATTGAGGAATTGCCCAAGAAAAATATCAACAAATAAAATTAATAGTCGACTTCATGAATACTTTATACAAGCGAACGCCTATCACTCTTGCCTTCTGAGTCAAAAGTACTGACAGTTCAGGACAGGTAAGTTGAGGTAAGTAAAAGTGTTAACATAAATTAATGAATCCCCAAGTGTAGAAATTTTCCCGTTGCTAAAGTATAGGAATAGTTATCATAATAATCAGTCAGGTAGCTACATCTCAGTAGCGTATATAAGAATTTAGGTAATTTGAATGTATGGTAATATGTACGATTTTGGGCAAGCTTATATTTATTATTGTGTCCGTGGTACCTGTACCTTACACATTATTATGCACATAAAATGCATGATGCATGCATTTGCGATTTCAATTTAATTCCCTTAAATACTGATAGGTTGATTATTGCAATAATATTACGATAAGAAGTACAGATAGAAAAGGTGTATAAAATGAAACTATTAAATGCATTCTTGTGTATTTAAGTGTATCATGATTATAGCGTTTGCCCTTCCCGATTCCCTGTTAAGTGTTTAATGTACAATGAAGACCTCGAAACTTTCATTCGATACCTTTTGTTTATGTGTCTGTCTGTCTATCTAGTGTCTAATTGTAAGTTCTGTGCTGTGCTGTGGATGAATGCAGATTGTAAAATGTTAATATAGGTGGTATACATATTCATGCACAATCTTATACGAGCTACTTTATATGAATGCCTCTGAGTCTATGTATCTATCTCTGAGTGATATCTCAAGAACCATTTAATGTAATTCATTCATACTTTGTACACTTTGGTTGGCATCATCAGGAGGAAGTTCAGGTTTGGATATTAAATATTGAAATCTAATAGAGGCGGTTTGTCTGTCTGCATCTATCTATCTGACACAGAAATATCTCGCAAACCAATTAACTTTATTCTTTCAAACTATTCAATCTGTATCAAATCAGTTGAAAGCAGCAATTAATACCTCGGTTATCAATAGTTGACAATTCAGTTAACAACAACAGTCGACAAGTCAATTTACAACAGTTTACAACTCAGTTATTAATAGTTAAAACTGTTTGTGGGGATCTTAAATAATTGTGTATTCTTCTGCTACTTGTTTATATCGGTTTTGCTATGGTTTATTAGTACGATTAAGAATTAAAATGAAATGAAAGTGCACGACATCGACATGAGATGCATTTGTATAGCGCGTCGTTGTATGTGATTTTTGTGCGCATTATGCACCATATAGAAACGGCAATAATACAAAATATGGCAAGTTAGGAAAAGAAGAAATCACGCTAAAATGTTACACACATATTATTCTCATTGCATTTTTGCATTTTGCATTGCCGACATTGCATTTTGTCACATTTACACTTGTTTCATAGCACACAGCACTGATAGCCTTGCATTGCTTTACTTTCCATTTGAAAATGGATAATATGCCTACACGTACGCCGGATTTTATTTGCTTTTACGTTATTCTGCGCGTAATTGGGGAGGAGCTTAAAAACAACTCATGCATTTGGGCCATATTCTGTGGAATAGTCAATCTTTTGCATATTATATATAACTAGTTTAGCGAAAACTAAAATAACTCACGCTTGACAAATTCACACATAAATGTTATCTTTATGAGATGACGGATATGTTAAGATTAAGAAAGATTAACCAATGCGCATTTCGTCACAATCGACTATTTTTTCTTATCGGTCATCATCAATCATCATATCTTTGTGCCGTCACTCATCAGCATTGTGTTTAATGTTTTTAAAATATCGGACAGCTCAAATTGAGATTTCTCCATAATTCTGTTAAATATACTTTGGCAGATTTTTGTTGTTGGGGTGCAATGTTATAATGTTAAAATAAGTTTTAAATCTGAGCGCGTAATTCTATTAAACTGGTCGGTCAGCTCCATTGTCGTGTGATTCCATTGTCGTTGGTTGTATTCTAATAGTGAATGAAAATAGAAGTAATATTATAATTAGTACTAAAATTCCATAATTTTTAAATATTTTACTTGGAAATGACAATAACGTTTTAAATTTTTATTTTGGTTTTAAATTAGTACAATTTTAATCATATTTGTATTGAAAAAGCATAGAAATTAATTGTTCTAGTAGCAAAAATGTAAAACTTCATTATTACTAAGTAAGATACAGAGCTACCCAGCTTTCGAAACTCCGTAATCAAAATCAATCATCTCATTTTGGTTATTGTGGCATACATACATCCTAATTGTAAGTTACACAATTGATGCAAGCTGTAACACATACCTAACAAGCAGTTTTAGTTGACAATTGACGATTTTGTGACTTTCGCGATAGCCTTGCCACATGACTATGAGGATAGAAAAAACAATGCATTGCATTGGCTTTTGGCTAGCACTACTACACTACAAGACCGTGTTGCTAAAACCACAACAGATTCAAGACTGCTCGACTATGGTGTACACATTTGTACTTTTATATCTACCAGAGGTACTTCTTTCTAACATTTATTATGAAACACCAACCAAGGACGATAAGTTACTACTACTAACAATAAGAATTTAATATTAAAGAACGAGCACTTCTTTCATGTATATTTTCTTTTACCCTACACATACATGCACAAGGCAACAGCAAAGCAACACAAGACATACAACTTAATTCTATTAAAAATGCCAACTTAAAAGTTTATAATTCAAGTTGAATTAATGTCGATCATCCTAATCTACATTACCATTACACATTCATTAATACTTATTTAAAAATGATTTATTGTTAATATCGTGCTTCACAACTGTTGACTGTACACTGCGTCTATTTATTGCTGCAATTAACAGTTCGTTAAAGTTACAGTGAAAACACAACAAATCAAACTTTCAATTCATCTGTACACACATACACATACATATATACATACGGGCGGATGAGTGTTTTTTTTAGTGAGAGACTATTATTATTATTTTGTGCTGTGTTATGTAGGGGTCTCTAAAGAACATACCTATTCACTATTTCTATTATTCACTTTGATTTGGTTGGATTGATTGGCCTTCGTTCAACATTCAAGCTCGACGACTACTGTAATGTTTTTTAGCTAAAACAGTTGTTGTTTGTTTGTGGAGAAAAAGTGGGAGGAGTGGGTTAACATTGAGTTTTGCTCTGTGCCAGGGTGTCAGCAAGTGTTCAGTGCAATTCTTCCAGTTTTCCATTACTAGCTAATTCATAATTATTAGTAATTAGCCATCGATTTCAAAAAACGAAATTAGTTAAAATTAGTTACCAATTACTGTAATCGTGAATTCTTCCAGTTTTCCATTACTAGCTAATTCATAATTATTAGTAATTAGCCATCGATTTCAAAAAACGAAATTAGTTAAATTGTACCACCACCGAGGACCTATCAGTGATAAAGACATTTATTATTATGATTTTGATAATAATTTACTACTGTGCAATTTGATCGTCCTCCATAATTGATCAGATATCATGATCATGTTTGTGAGATTCTATTGTTATTCCCATTGTCTTCTAATGTCTTTTGGACACTGATTACTAAAACATTAATTAATTGTTAGTTGGACAGACAAACAGAAGCCTACTTCTGAATTCTGACCTCACTTTCATTTGAACACTCTGACTTAATGGCAATCATTTATTATATATGATGTATGAATGAAAGATGAGATTAGTTACCAATTACTGTAATCGTGAGGACTTTAAAACACTTTATCAATTGAATGGTGAGAAAGCAAAATAAATATTTTTATAGTGTACTTAGTAAATGGTGAATGGTTAATGTCAGCGTCTGTTTTTGAAATACATCACTGTATTTAGCAAGGCATAATAACGAGATAACAGGGTTTATATTTATAATTATTGACAATAATGGATTTTTTTAATTTAAATGATAATTATTCATTTTTGTACATTACGAGCATCGTGATGGATGAATGAGTCATTAGATTTTACAATTTCCGATTTCTTAACCTAATCTCTGATGTCTAGTATTCGAATTTTCGAATCCAATGTCGTATTTATTCCCAGGATATTTATATTTTGTTGCTGTACGTAATACACAGATTTTTTTTACTATTATTTGTTAGGCAACCTTAAAGTTTTAAATTCAGTTCTAATCATTACTAAAGTAGGAAGTTTGTTATCACAGTAAAGAAGAATTGAATGAGTGGTTTGTTTGTATATTTTTTGAGAATGTCATTATGTGTTTATCGGGATCGGGACGCACAGACAGAGTCCACAAGAAGAAAGATGACTCATCATTAGTCATCAGAAAATAAGTCATCTTTGTTAGTTAGTGCAGTCTGTAATATTATTGTGTGTTGTATGTATGTACTCGTCTTGTCGGTAAATGTGCATCATCTGTCCCAATTCCATCTTAATTTAACTTGGTGTTATACCATTTGTTCTTTACACCAGGATTTAGTTTGGATTTTCACGTAAAAGAGGTAACAAGCTGTGTTGTGGCATGTCAATTTAAAGTAATTAAAATATAACATGCTGCCTAGACACTGTTAAAATAATATGCCATTTTAAACTCGTGGACTGCATAATTTGACGACAACTAGTGGACGAGGTTTAATTGTTGAATGCATGTAGTTTAAGTTGAGGGGAGTGTCACGTTGTCGCCCACCAAGCAAGGCTAATAACAGGAAATAATAATAATGCATAGTTTGCATAGTAAATAGTAGCAGTAGTTAACATACATAGGTAGTACAGGTAGTTTTAGTTACTCTCGCATCGTTAGTTAAGCACAAAACTTGTACATTATTGTTAAAGATCTAAAAATAAGGAATTACATTTAAAAATAATACTTTATCGTTATGCATATTTTGCATATAAGCAATTTAGCATACTGTGAATAGACTCATCTAAAATGAAACTTAGAATGAACTTATTGTTAGATATTGTGTTGTAGAGTAGACCAGTATAAGTTAACTAGACGAAAAGTATTGAATATTTAGTTTCTACATTGGAAACGAAATGTTTAAAAAAAACCGTATTGACATTTGACATCAATCTAATTCAATTAATGGTTTACTATATTTTCATTATAGAAAAACTTAATGTTTATTATTACTTAACAATTTGCTTATTTTGGATTAACAATTGAATACTTACTGTTTATAAAATTCTAGGTACATTCTGATTGCTGCAAACTAATTAGAGTCCCAACTTGAGTCAATATTGACTCTGCAGAAAAATGCGAGAACATAGAAGAATGGAGCCAATGGTAGCCGTACCATATCCTTACAGATCTCATCGAACTCGGGGTCTAAATTACATCAGCCCATGTCTTAAATACACAATGTTCTTTTTCAATTTCATATTTTGGGTGAGTTTTTCTCTGATATCGTCTATTCAATTTATCTTACAATGTCAACAATATGGTACAATAATATTTGCTAATAAGAAGTAATTAAATTTGTCAATTTATGTAGCTGGTTGGAGGGGCTTTAATCGGAATCGGATTATATGCTTTGGTGGATCAGTACCAGTCGGGTGAGGGAGTGCGGGTCAATGACGTTGCTGATGTGTTGTTCAACGTGGGACTCATAATTGCCATTATCGGCGCTGTCATCTTTTTTGTCAGTTTTGCAGGTTGCATAGGAGCACTGCGAGAAAACACAGCTCTTCTGAAATTAGTAAGTTATTATTACCATATTTATTTGTGTCAATGTTATAAGTGTAATAAATACTCCGTCTAATTATGAGTTGTTTGTCTACATGGGTGAATTTTCTGTTTGTTACAGTATTCTATAGCTCTTCTCATCTTTTTCTTACTGGAACTCAGTGTCGCCATTCTTTGCTTCGTTTTCCCAAACAGAGTGGAAGGAATTATATCTAGCTATTTGTCAGACAATGTTATCAAAAAATACCGTGAAGATCCAGATCTACAAAACCTAATCGATTTCATTCAACAAGAGGTAAACTCGGCCGTAGACATGTATATTTTAATTCCGGAAGATTAGACATGGCTTGAAAGTTTTAAAAGTATATACAGTACAAGTAGAAGCCAAGCAAATTAGCAAATATGACATAATGATAATAATTACCAAATGCCAGAAGAGTTAAAATAATTGTTTGTTACAGTTCTTTTAAGTTCAAAAATCATTATCAATTAAGTATACTGTTCCGAGACATTTATATGCTGTACGGTTTAAACTTGCTTGGTTTGCCATGTCTGCAGCATAATAATTAATTATTAATGCTACATTTGGTGATTTGGCATGTAATACAATTTGCATGTATTTAAAATGTGTGTTTTGTTTTCAATAGTTCAAATGTTGTGGACTGAGTTCGAGAAGTTTTGAAGATTGGTCAAAAAATGAATATTTCAACTGCACTGGGCCTGATTTAAATCCTAGTGTTGAACGTTGTGGAGTGCCTTATTCATGCTGCAAAAATGCAACCGATATGTCGGTGAGTTATCAATCCTATTTTGCTCCACTCAATTTTCTATAAAAGTTGTAAAACCTTTTCACTCAAATGTCTACTACAGTAATTTATAAAAATAAAATGTGTTTTCAGAGTGGGCTGATAAATATCATGTGTGGCTATGGCGTACAACGAGAAATGGTAATGAAAATAAAACTTTTATTAAATGTTTATAGTTAAGGTAAATGTATAATAATTTATTTAATGTTTACATTTGGCTCGTCTACAGCGACCTGGGAAAGATCCTATAGTAACTACAAAAAATACATCATTACTTCAAAACGATCCGAAGGACAAAGTTTGGACTCAAGGTTGCATTGATGCTCTGAAATTGTGGATCAATCGTAATTTGTACATTGTTGCTGGAGTAGCGCTGGGGATTGCTTTGATGCAGGTACTTTACTTATCATTTATGATATCTAAGTATACTTAAGGGTATAGTATGTAATTATCCATCTTAATTTCTCGTGATTTTACTCATGTTATTATTTTGTTATTTCAGCTGTTTGTGATGTACTTAGCCAAATCATTGGAGGGGCAAATAGAACTGCAAAAAGCCCCTTGAGATACGTAAAAATTGTATCGTTTAAATGTTATAAATTTGTTAGTTTTCTCTAAGCAGGCCGTCAAGTTTTGTGTTTGAACGGACAATGACAAATGTAAATTAGGTAATTTTAAGACGATTTTTTGCACGTTTCTTGTTTTGTTGGTTATTGTCACCAGAAATGTTAATTTACATTCTCCTAGGTAGTCGAGTTAAACCTTATGTAGGGAAAACCTATCATTGAAAGATAGTAGTAACACTGAAGTAGACGTTTTTCTGATTTCCCGACCAATGTATTGAAATTGAGCAAAGGCCTGCTTATAAAAGTATTTTAATTGATTTGTCGTTATCTTATTAATTTAAACCAACCAAAAGTTTTCAACAAACAAAGAACTTTTCCATTCGGCCACGATTACTAAAAATACCTAGTAAAATATACGGAAACGATAAATACAAATATTTATAACTCCATCCCTAGCGAAGCAAAATAATGTGATAATCTGCTAATATTAAGTAAGGAATTAATTAATGGCATGACCCAATGAATTGTATTTGTAATTGTAAATCATAGCTTTTCATACCTATTTAATGTTTTACATCAAACAGGTAGTTAGTACTGATTGTAAGAGTGGAGCTTCTTTATAATTGACTCTGATTGAATCTCGTTGATACTAATAGAGACTTTCGTCTTTAAGACATTTCTGAGATATTTGTAATATTCCGATTCAGCAAATAAGATTTACGATTGAGATATACATTACATAATATGTTCATGAGTGAACGTTCCTCGTTCAAGTAAACGCAATATACAACAAGGTGTTGTTCATTCAAACTAGAGTTAATCATACTCACTTCTTCTTGTAACTAGACTGTTTCAGTTAAGCTGTAGAATATTGTGTTCGTAATTTTGTATGCGATTAATATTGTAAACGCGCAAAAAACCGAATGAGTAATGAGAATTAGTATAAATATGTACGGAGCGCATCTACAAACACCTAGAAAACTGAATCTATGGCAGGAGTTACGTTTATCGTATAAAAATTAGAACATTCGTAGGGGTAATTATTGTAGTCTTCACTATCCAATGCATTCTGTGTTCATTTCATCATGAAATATAAACCCAAAAACACAAAGAGTATGTAAATGAAGAGAATTTTACCAAACATATATAATTATGACCATATCATTATCAGACATAAAATGTAACCTTTTCACACACTGTTGTAATATAATATACTATGACTACAGTTATAATTAAGTCTGTAAGTAAATATGTCAATTGAAATTAAAATGTCTTTAATCTGCTCGGCCTTTAATGTTTTGTAATGTATATACTATTTAGAAGAGAAAATAATATGTGACTCCTAAAATATTAGGCAAAAGCTTCCGATACATTAACAGTATCTATGATTCAGAAACATAGAAGAAAATAATATCAAAATGAATTTCCTTTGGTTTGTTGTCTTACGGTTCCATCTGATCTATCGGTTACAATAACTTCAAGTACAAGAATTACAGAATATTATATTTATTGCAGGTTTTTGCTAACTGTAAGTAAAGTAGTCTCTTGATAAACACTCCCTGTTACACTTCAGTAATCAATGAAAATTGTTTGCACTTATAACATTAGTCAGAATTACTCAGAATTCAGAACCACATAGAGATGTGTAAACCACAGAAAATGTCAGGAATAAAAATAAGGATCGTATTCGTAACTAACCATAAGTTCCATGGGCGGTGATCCAAATCGATCTCATGTTAATGTCTAATCGTTTCATTTGTACTTTTTCAAACACTTTGTAAACTTTACTGTAATTGGCTATGCTGTATTTCTTGTTTTTTATGTAAGTCTCTGATTTGATTTTATGTTGTATTAATCACGTAGATCGAAAAATTTGTCTTTGATTTGTATTATATAAAACAGAGTTGGTAGATTACGGGGCACGCATTAAGGATCCCCACCTTAGGACTTTGCTTATTTTTCAACTTTTTCCTGACGAATATTCGCAAGGTGCCGTGTATTATAATTATAATATCGTCAACATTTATTTAACGTCGGTTATTATTATGTGTAAAATATTGTAGATCGTACAGTTGAGCTTGAGACTATCGTTCGTTGGTTACTGTCTTAAGGTAATGGTTAGAACAGGGCAATATTTAAAAACTATTGTTTCATCTTTTGCTTCATTAATTATATACAATACTTTCTTGTACTCTTACTTTTTGTTATAGATTTGTAAAAAGTATTACAGTTGTTAGACTTTTTGGATACACCTCAGAGCAGTGTAAGTTGTGTACCCAAATGTAATTAAGATATTCACAGAATGATATTATTTGCCATGAAGCATAATTATTGCAACGCTTGTATTACTATATTAGCATTCGTCTTATTATTGCTTGCCGGTTATAGTAGAACTCGGAGGAGATTAATGCGATTTACAATTTTCTTGTAGTGGTAGTTATATTTTTAAGTCACTGCTACCTCTGTTAAAGTTATTATTATCGTTATGTTAATATCACCTAATTGTACCCACACATTTATCACTAAACCAGTTATGTTACTATCTATTACATTTTCTATTACGTTAATACGCGTTACGTTAATTCATGATTCGTAAATATTGCATATATATACAAATAATAAATACAATATACATATACTCTTAAGACTATGTAATCATTAATTATTAGTTATTCTTAGATATGTAATAAATATTTGTATTGTATTCATACGTCTTGAATGTAATACTGTACAATTTGAAACTAAATGTCAGTACATTGATAATTAATTTTCTACTTTATTAAAATGCATAAATATATACTCAAGCATATAAAGTATATATACATTCTTAGTATGTGTATTTACAATTAGTTAATCATTAATCAACCAACTAACTTGTGCTCGTATGATGTATGACGTTATGTGTCAATTCTAATCCAAATTGTGCCCTAAAGGGACCAGAGAAAACTTCTTTGATTCGAGTTTGTGCGATGTTTGTGATGAACAATCCATTTAATTGTCATGCTTGTATTGGTAACCTGCATTCAAAGTGCAGTGAAGTGAGTCTGTTCCATTAAATTGTAACAATTCAAATTAAACAATATCATGCTAAAAATACAAAAGTTATTCTTTCATTCTTTCGATAAAAAACGAAATATCCACTCCTAGAAATAGAAACATTGTAGCCAACTTGAATTTGACTTCGAGTAAGTATTTTGGCATTATTCAATTAGAACTTAGAAAATGTATACTAACAATTAATAATTATCTCACAAGTTCCTCCTCCTACTTACGAAGTTGAGGGGATTACAGTTGATAGTTGCATTATTATTTTATCGAATAAAAAATTACATTAAATTACATAATTAGTCATCAAACCGCACCGGTGAGAAAAGGATAAGCTTTATTACAGCATTTATGCAAGAGCATTATTTCAAAGAGCTGAAGCTTTTCTAGTCGTTCTCCTTGCAAAAAAGTTTTACCAACGCTTATCAATCTCTATAGATTGATAAGCGTTGGTTTGATCTTGAAATTCATTTGAAGATGAAATTCTACGGGTGGTCCGGTGGTCGAATCGAAAGTGGTTTGTTGCAAACGTGGAATGATAATTGATGCGACAACTAACGAATGTATGAAGCAACTTTTGATGACGTTCAGTTGCAAATGCTTCTACTGATGGTCCATAGGCAGTAGTGGTAGTGTTAATTCTTAAACCCCCTCACACAGAGGTTATTGTTTTGTTTCGGTATAGCCAGAGTCGTTGCTGGCTATAGGTTCCTGCAATTGTATGCAGCTTCGGAGTTTGTGGATCTTATGTTGAATACCGATTGGGCAACACATCAATTCGGCCGGTCCGTCCGCAAACACTGAAGCATT
Organism: Pogonognathellus flavescens; assembly: GCA_019776165.1. Lineage (NCBI taxonomy): Eukaryota > Metazoa > Arthropoda > Collembola > Entomobryomorpha > Tomoceridae > Pogonognathellus > Pogonognathellus flavescens. The sequence goes on from JABASD010001948.1 coordinate 29,676, forward strand.
CAAATGTCAAAGCAGCCCGTACTAAAACTAAAGATAACAATAATAATATTATAATCTTCCTCAGTGGATGCAGATGATGATGATGGTATGCAAGAAAAGGATCTCATTTACAGCTATTAGCATGTCTAGTATTCTAGTCCCCCTTAGTGCCCTTAGCCCTAAATATTATAACTACCAATTTTGATTTCCACATTTCCAGTAGCCATACAACACATACTGTTTCCCTCTGTAAAATTAGTTTAATGTAATACATTTAGGATGGGGTTTGTTTTTGAGGCTCGGGAAATGTAAGATGTTTACAATTACTGCAAGGTGTAATGTGAAGTAAAGACTTTATATTATTATTATTATTAAGTAAATACGTCGATAATAATTGACGTTGAAAATAAGTAAATTTATAAGTAACAATAAGTTAGTTGATTTAATGTTAGGATTTATGGGTGAAGAATTTTAATAGGGCGTAATATTGTTGGGACGTCCCTGCAGGTATAAGTGGGTGCCAGGCAGTCCCAGGAATGTAGTCGCCCGGTGCTGTAAAACAGTCAGATCTGTGATCTGACTGCCAACTTTGCAGTCAGATCTGACTATCAATTCCTATTACTTTAAATGTACTCCCTTCATTTGGCAGTCATAAAAAAAAATTGCTATACACGAGACCTTCGCCAGGATTCTGGATAGTTACGGCTCGCTTACATTACCATTTTTCTTGTTACTTTTTCACTTGCGATAACGAAGATTGTTATCATTAGAAAACCAAATTTGCCTATCAGCATGAACTATAGATAGGAATTTTGGGGAAAACTTCACTCACAACCTTAATATTGTCAGCCAGAGCATTTTGAATACTCAAGTTTTTGTTCAAACCAAGGTTCGAACCCCGGACTTGGTGACTAGGGATAGGAATGCTTTAGCCACTAGCCCAGGCGACTGACTATAACTAAAATACAGTCATATCTGTCTGTATTTTAGTTTTTGGATGTGAACAACGCTTTCTTATTAATTTATGAAACTGAAATTGGCCTCATATTACAAAGAGGGAAATATTTTGATCAGAATGGTGTTTTGTTACCGGCTGTGGCACATATGGGGACTGAAATATAGGGGAAAAAGTAAATCGCCAGGCACTGGCCATGTAAAGTATTACCCTGAGACTGACCCCCCAATATAAAGCATCCTTTCAGAATTTTTCTTGCATACGAAAACCTACCTGCATGCAACAGAAATTTGAATAGTTGCAAAAAAGGAAAGAGGGGTTGTTTGAGGGGGAAGTTTGTGACAGTCAGATCTGACTGTTTTACAGCACCGGGCGACTGATTGACAATTGAATAGTGCAACAGTGCAAGTCTTCCTTGCTTGCAGCCAGTTGCAGTTGTCTTGGGTCATGTTTTTATGTAATGTTTAATGCAGATGACTGCTAAGAAATGCAAGCAACCGACCGATTTTTCAGATTAATTATCTTTATAAGTTTGGCTTTCCGCAGAAAAGTTACGACAGGCCAAGAAGGCCGGCGGCCCTTGTTCGGTTGCTACCCATCTCTGCAACTATACCTATTTTGTGTGCGCTCGTGTCTTTGTACGTGTAGGTGTACGCATTATATTTCAAGTTTCATATTACAATTGCAATAGGTACTAGGCACACGTTCTCTACTGCATCCCGATAATTATGGCTGAGGCCGTACACGTAAATAAGGTTAGACAGGGCTGCGACTGAATGTTATGTGTCACCGCAGGATAACAATTTATAAACCCAGTTTGATTGAAATAAAATCTGAAACTAGAACATGTTACGTCATATGTAGAAAGAAATAACTTATTGCTTATTTATATTAAATGCTATATAATATTTGTATTGAAAGATTTATTATTAATGATTTGCATCTGATGTATTACACGGAATGTAATTTCTTGAAATAAAGAATTTGGAAGATAATAAGATCATTAAGTTTAAGCGAATTTAAAAAAATACTTGTTCGACAAAAAAGGAATTAATAAAGCGAATAATTTACATAAAATATTTTACTCTGACTTTCCCACATTATCCCACTTAATCATACTTATAAAGTTGTAAATAAGTAGATGTTTGCATTTTTGCTAAATTTTAAATCAAATTAATAACATTTATATGCAACCTAAATAAATAAAGAGCTTGATAGCAGGCTTCGAAATTCGAATAATAGTGAGCTTGCCAAACTCTATATAGGAATAATTTGTCTGTCTGTATTCAGCTTTAGCAGCATCTAACACTACACAATAACACAGAAAAACTCTCATTTTCCGCTTTTACGTACAATTTAAAAAACATTTCAATTCAAAAACAAAAAAATGTAATAACGAAATAAATAATCAAGATCAGTGAGAAATCCGCTGTTCTTCAGCTCCAGCCATGCGGCCTCGTTGAGCGACAATGTTGCATATCTGAGCGTCAGAGAATAACGCACAAATAAGGCACAAATAAATTATAAAGGAAAAA
>JABASD010001949.1:0-32124 GCA_019776165.1 Pogonognathellus flavescens
CCATTCAAGTAGGACCACTTTGCTTGTTGTTTGTACTAACAAATGAAGACATCCCCCGTTTGGGGATATCCTCCGATAGGGGTAGGTCGCCGAGCGAACGCTCGGGCTTTTTATCTAGTAGCATTATATTATACAACAATATTTACTACGCATACATCTATACCTAGAGTATAGTTGTAAAAGAGTAAAGCTCTGGTCGCACTAGTTCGATCGTAGAATTCTTTCTGGTTTCAGTGCGTTACATTTACACGGGACTTACTACACTCCGAACTCAATTGAATGGGAACATGTGTGAGAGTTGGATTTAAGTGTGTATCATTCTCATCGAACTGCTCAACTTGGCTCACTTCACTTTGGTGTTCATATAATTGTACATTTGGGTATATACGAATGCAATGCTTTATAATAGTAAATACTACTGGGAGAAAGTATATGTACAAGTAGTAGCGGTAGGTAATGTAACTGCCGGAGAGCCAGTGTGAGATAGCGCCCTGGTCCTGTAATGTATTGCCTATAAAATACAAATGGGGTTTCGGTTCTAGTTTCTGTCCTCCTGATAATGTTGAATATCATCAATCCTTTCTCGCCAAGTGCAGTCTGTTTGTCTGTCTACCGTAAGGCGAAAAACGAAAATCTACTACAACAATCCTCCCCCACTGCTTCGGGTGTATTTATCATCGTGAAGGTTGTTGTGTCTGAAGCATAGTCGATAGTCGCATGGTCGTCTGTGGATCTGGAAACTGTGTGGACAGACGGCTCTACCACTATTATAATTATTAAGGCCCTCAATGTCCTTTAACGCTTTTCCGTTCTTCGTAGTGGATATAAGGGTAATATAATGCAACGCCCGTATAGAAAATAGAATTGTGATAAGACACGGGCGAATTGTACATAGGTACGCACTGTTTTGATGTTTAATGATACAGTTTAGTTTACATGTAGAAGGAAAGTGCACTGTGTGGAGTATTTCACTATGACTCCGTTGCCAAAGCCAGACTTAAGCTATTCCGAGGAATCAGATCATTTCCGTGTGTCTCGACTGAAGTGAACCAAGACCAACTTTTGGCTCAACTATAGAATGTGATGGTTCTTTTGTAAAAGCGGCAGTGGGCTGGTCGTCATCGTTTTGTTCCACGTTCAGCTTACTTGAGTCACATAAAGATATAAAGATACTAAAACTTCTACTATAGGGCTATATGGTTTAGTTTTTAAACATTTTACTGGGAAAGTAACGTAGATTTTCTCGGTTTGGTTCCAAGAAATAATAATATGCCTATACATATTCACTCACACAGTATCTCTGATGGTTAGTGCGTGGTAAAACGCAGAAATTCAGTCTCGGTGGTTCACATTATATTGTTGGTAAATAGTACGACCAAATTTCCCGAAAAATCCTTTATAGTAGTAAATACGGCGTGTTTATATCTTGAGCAATTGCACATATAGGTAGGTGTTTTATCTCTCGACCAGAAGCAGACAGAGAATTGAGCCAAAGAAAGGTACATACATTTATATCTATCTCCGCGTATAATGCATTAATGCATTGGAAAACTTGATATTTAAAAGAGAAAGAATGTACACAGATAAAGGCAAGTCACTGCACTCTTTTATGTACTCGAATGGTTGTAGACATGTAGTATCTTTTTCTGTGTGTATGTGTCTTGCGCTCATTTCCTTGTCTTGTCCACCATTAGAATAGAATATAAGTATCCAGCAGTACTCTACTGCGTGTATACAAAAGACATGTATATACAACAGTTGTATATAGCCAAAATGTGTGTGTGTAAAATGCAATCATAGTAGTAGATTTTAGGATTTGCCTTGTAAATAGAATAGGAGTAGTGTGTCTATTCACATGTATTTAGTATTTGGTTTAGTACTTGGTTAGAATAGGTATATATGTATTAGTACTACAAACGTACTGTGCTACAGATATTTATTATGAAAGCAAAGAATGCTTATATTTATACTACTACTGTGGTAGTGGTAGTAGTTGAAATAGACTGAGCATGTACACATAGAGATGCCTGTAGTAAAACGAGTAGGGAGCCTAAGAGAATATACAGTCCAGTTGGAGTGAGCAGTAGTTTTGTAGAATTGTACACACCTTATATTAAACTAAAGAGTAAAGTAAGTATGGTAAGCTCGTTTCCTTTGAGTTCCGTTCCTTTCCCTCTTCCCCGACGACGACGATTGCCCGAATGAATAGAGTGGCAGTGTGGAAGGCATGCATGATGATGGCATGGTGGAAGGAAGCTTAGGAATAATAGTACTACTACGTTCAACGAAAAGACCGAGAAACTAAAATAGTAGGAGTAGGAGTAAAGTTGCATGCAAGGCTGTGTTAAAGTATATCAGTAGTATCTGTAGTAGTAAGAGTTCTACATATAAACTTCCCTGTGTATACAATGCATATACTATCCATGATAGTTACTTCGTTCCTGGTAAATAGATATATAATATATAAAGGTATATACCAGAGTAGACATATACTCAGTCTAACAACAACAGAGAATCTGTACAGTGTAAAAGTTGTATGGGAAGGACTGACTCAGTTGTAGTTCCACTCAGTCATCTTGAGGTGCTTGCTTTCTCCGGGTTGCGCTCGAACTCAACTCCCACATACAACTCAGTCTGGTTGCGACTGCTACCACCAGCCAAGTCGTTCTTGTCTTCTTTTACTGTTCTTCTCTGACTAGCTGTGTGTAGCTGTAGTTGAGCGCAGAGCAAAAAACCACCTAAACCAAAGCCAAGTATTACAAAATAGACTTTCGTTTTCTTCGGGTTCTCTTATACTTCTCTTGCCAGGCAGTCTCGGGCGTCATATCTCGTAAGAAGAATTTCAAACTCTTGGTGCAGTTGCACAAACTCCAGTGTGATTCATTCTCTCGTCTCCTGGTCTTGTTGACTGACAATAGAAAAACGGAAACCATAGTAGCATTCAAGTCAGTCATTTTTTCTCCTTAGAAAGTGCACGAAGTATTATTGCAGCTCTACTGACTGCAACTACTGTACAAACTGTACATACTATGTGAGTTCTCATTTCTCATTCACCCCAGGTTATATAAATAGACGAGACACACAGTTACTACCAATATTAGTCCAGCGAAATCCAACCACAAAACTTTTCAGAGAATGAAGAACACATGCGATAGTAAAACAGAAATTGGAATACAGTCGTAAACTTGTCGTTATTAAAATATAATACTACTGCCACAGTCGACTCGTACACATAAAATCAGCTACGTACATCTGCTCACTGAAGGTTGCAGTTTTATAACTATTTGTTCTTCTCTGACTGACTTACGCCAATAGAGTTGTATATGCAAAGTTGTAAAGCATTCTACTAAATTCCAGCGAGCTTTAATTTCCTAATTGTTTATAAGTTAACATATCACTACTACTGACAGTAAAATCATCTCGTACATATTACATGCTGCGTACCTTCATACTTCACAGCCTCTCTCTAGTGGGTATAATGTGTTTGTAGTAGAAAAAGACTTGTCAAGTAAAAAGAGCTTGAGTTGTGCTCAAACGATGTTATAATCTCATAGCTTGCAGCGGCATCAAAAAGTGAGTTAGCATTAGAAAATCTGTTACTGCTATTACTATAAACTGTAAACAAGGTTGGTGGTCTTTCGATCAGATCTATGAGCTGATCTCTCACTCACATTCAGTCTACTCTGGTATTTGCTCCTCTCGGGTTGTTTTCTGGTGTGGCCACTTACATTGCATTGCCAGATACATTCAGGCTTGCAGTTAATCCAGTGTGTGTACTTTGTGGGGGCAACCAAAGGAAAAGATATTGTTTATAACAAGTTGAAAGGCCGTTAAAAATTATGGGTGATCTTTCTCCGTGGGTTTTCTAAGAGAAGATTTAAGTGCACTCCGAGTAATTCGTATTATATTTATACTCCAACATAACAAGAGCAACAGTGCATTTACTGTGTATCCAGAAAGATCAGTTTTATGTCATTACTTTTGCTGTGTGGAAATCTCTCTTCTATTACTTCAGCTATATACCTACGGCTTATTTTGTGAACATCGTAAGACGACTGTCCAAAACCCATTGAAGTGTTTGGTAACTCGTGTCTGCATTTTTAACGTGCATTAAATTCTCATCTTTCATCTTCACACATTTCTTCTCAGCATGATCTATCCATCTGTGTGTAACTTCTAATTGTAAATAAATCTGCAGCAAGAATTCATCTCTGTACTTACTTATGCTACTAAATAAACTACATTGTTATTCATATTTAATATTAAATATCATATACATACAAGATTCTGTTTTAAATTGAACTTGCGGAGAGATCAGGGTTGCTCTTGAAGTTGTTATTGGACTTGAAATCGCAATTTACAAATAGTGACGAAAAAGATCGAACCACTACTGGCTATGTGTATAATTTTTGTGAGTTGAGAGTGCACAGTGTGGTGGTAATCTATTACTGCAAGAAATCAATTAGAACCTAAGTGTTTATTGACTGTTTTTGTTTTGCTCATTGTAGCGAGGGTGGATGTGGTGCACAGAATTATCGAAAGACGAGTCCATTTCCTCGCAGCTAGAGCATTTTCAGGGGATTCAGGGGCTGTGACATAAATGTATCACATTGCATAGCAAGTGCTCAACTTGAAAGTAGATTTGTGCTACTGCATAGTTTGTTGTGAAGGGACGAATAAATGGAGTGGAATTACTCCAGATAAATTTTAATCGTACTAAACCATTGAACTTAAATTTCTGTGGAGAGTTGCCTTCGTAGCTGCTGCAACTGTCTGTACGAAGAACCAAATTGAGAATTACATACACATCCACCCTTCACTTACCCTTTACCAGCTAGTAGCTCCAGATACGACAGATAATTAATATAGCCATTTTTGAGCTATATGCCCAAAATTGTTATCGTCCATTCACGTAGCTGTTTCGTAATGTGCAGCTAGTGGTGTTGTGAGTGCCAAGAAGTGAGTACATGTGAAGTCTCATCGTGTACTAACCCAATTCATGTTTATTGACGACAGTGCTGAAAACTCTGCTTACGTACATTGTACTTCGTTGTCTTTTTTAAATCGCTGAGGTCAAAATCATATTTATTCAGAAAGGGCGCACACAGTGTATATTATAATATACTACTTCGTATCGTGCAACTAGGAAAAATTAATTGCAGGGATATTTTATTTAGTTCAAGTTGAACATTTTAGCAACGAACTGTGAATTTGCTTAGCAGATCTCTAAAGAGGATTACTTACTGCGTACACGAAAATTGTCCAGTGATGCATTCTGGTATTGTACCTACATGCTATTACTACATACGTCATCGAAAATTCTAACTAGTCATGTGAATACTGTTTGTCCTACTACTACTACCTAAATAATTCTGTTTTGAACTAACATCAATAAGAGTGATCTACTTATTTCTGCTTTTGCCTTGTTTACTTACACTCACTTCAGTTAAGTACTAGACTGCTAATAATTTCAGCACGAAAACATTTTCTACGTATTGACCACAAAAAGAGGAGGTACATTTACACAATACTGAAACGGAATGCAAATAGTTTTGGTTAAGAACTGCTTACAAACTGTGTTAAGCCTGGAAGCAACTAAAGTTGTAGTCTGAACTGGCATTTTCCTTTTCTTCCTACGCAATGAGAACATTCTACAGATACTAACAAAGCGAAACTAACCCAAGGCTCAAAACGTAACATAACAAAAACGGCCTTGTCTAGGTTCTGTAAACTTACAACTTCTCGTCTGGCATAAAATTCACTTTCACTAAAATTCAAGACTTTTTAACTTGTGTGCAAAGAAACTGCAGGAGAAATCATTAAACGTGCAACGAGCAGTGGGGAGCGAATGGAATAATTTCGCAATTTTTCCTGACTGGACTCGGAAATTGATTATAATTCTGATTCTACATGACAAGTCTTTCTGGAGGAAACTCATTAGAATTCAGCAGGAAAGTGGAAAGGTATAAATATATGCAAGAGACATTACTTAATATCAAGTCACACCACGGGATTCTGTGAGAGAGAAGTATATTATTCAGATGTTGAGTGTTTACTCAATTCTTGCAACGACTGACATTTTATCTCTATAAAACTTGGTGTCTGTAGTCTGTAGAGGTATTCTAATATTCATCTTGTATATTCAGATTCAGAGTGTTGGAAGCGAAATTATTCACACAAGACACGACACAAAGCTCCAGCTCTCACCTACGGGTTGTTTATTCTGCTCTACTCTACTTTTCTTAAAAAAGTTTCGATCTACATAAAACCAAGTCTTGGTCTCTTTCTCATTTCTCGATTGCTCCTATTCTAAAATACATTCACATCACAGACACTATCCAACGCAATAACTCAGCTAAAAGTTACACATTTGCCAGCTTAACATACAAATATTCTCGCGCTTCCTATGTATGGTACACATCGGGATTCATAAGTTTTTCCGTGTCCCTAATAATATCTCAATACTTGCAGTATAGTTCAATAGGATTATCATTGGGTTTTCCAGAAGAGTAAAAAATTCTCGCGTGCCATGGCCATACTAAATCTTTTATTGTGAGCTAGCTCGTAGTTGCCTGGCATGAAATGAGTCGACGGATGTCTTTGATGTACGAAAATCATATCCGGAGAAAAAGGTTTGATTCAAATTCATGCGACATATTTATATTTAAATGAACTGAGATTGAAGATTTTATGCCCCAAATATTATTCGTTTATCGTTTCATCATTCGTAGAACTCTAGTACATTATGATGAATGATGATTCAAAATCTCAATCCTAATATAAGTTTCCGTTTTTTTCAGGATTGATGAGTCCTGTAAAATAGAACAACTGATCTTTGGACTTCTGTTTTATTCGTGCTATTAATAGACTCAGCGTCATGATTATTTGTCAAGTAGTTGTCACTTGTGAAATATGTCTTGTTTATAGAAGTACATCTATAATACGATGATATGTAATGATTCTCCCAATCAGACTATACAACAGCTGAAGTCTTTAAGAACGCTGAATAAATATTCGTATATACCTAGAGAGTTTCTAGTAGTTGTCTAGTATGTCTACAGATAGTTTGGCACAAGTACTCTTGACTTCCAGACTGAAAATAGTATTGAGCCGTGGGCATTCATTGTATCACGTAATATTCCCATAAAATGTTAGTGGGATGTAGCAAGTGAGAAAAAATGTTGGAATTTTCGTTCGTAGCAGAATTGGTTCTATGCACCTACCTATTGAACACATAGTTACTAGAGTATGCATGCAAACTTTGTTATGTTATGTAAATAGTACGAGGTGCATTTGTTTTTATATTGCCTGCAAACTGCAGTTACATCCAGCAGGCAAGCTGGCAATTTGACAAAATAAGTACCCACGACAAATAGAGATGCTACAACATCCATAAATTGTGTTTGTCTAAACAGAGCATTATTGCATTTGCAATTCAATGCAGAAAAGATATGTAAATATGTTATAAAAAGATAAAGGTACACCCTCCGCAGTCAAGTTGTAAAATGCTGGGAATAAATTATATCCTCATTGACATTAATGTGCAGAAGCGCATGAGAATGTCTTGTCGTGTCATCTTTCTCTTTTATTATTCCGTGCTATTTTGTGCAATTGCTAGATTTTTGTGGTTTTTCTATCTGTGTGTGAGTCTTCTTTTACGGTACACCCTCCCAGAGTGTATCAGGTCTCTCTCTATAAGCTTTGTCTTACTACCATTCACTGTCAATGTCAAAACAAAACGAGAGCAGATTTACATAGCTATAAAATATCCTCGTGTCGTATTTTGCTTTTTGGTGTCGGGTAAGTAGTATTTGCATATCTAGGCAAATTGTCTCATTTCTTCTTTGTCATAATAATACTAGTACATAGTAAAAACCGACGATGCAGCAGTAGTAGGAAGAAAAACAGTACCTAATAAGTTGTCTGTCTTTTCTGTAGTTGTATTTTGGATGTAGTTGCACCATTGCCATTGTCATGCGCTTGTTGTGTCGTCTCGGAATTTAATTCTTGTAAAGTATAAAGAAATGTAGGTACTTGTTATATTTATTTTAAGTTCTTGTCTTGTCGCATCTCTATTGTAATAGTTGTAGTGGGATTCTCTTGCGTTGTTGTACATGTCTAGTGGTGTCTTATGTCAACTCTGTGAAGGAGACTTACAATTACGAGTTTCTTGTGGGATGGCATATTGTTTTAGAACCGTAAAAGGAATTAGGGAGTGAGCATCTTGTTTTATAATTTCAGTTTTAGTTCTATAGTGACATTTGTCGTACTTATTTACGTACAGGGAACACACATGGAATAATAGAAAGCAAATTAATAGTAATCCGTTCCATTTAGTTTCATTGTTGATTTCGGTTGTTGATTTTGAGCTGGCCATAAGACTCAAATCTACAACGGGAGCACACAATGACGATTCAGTTCTTACTAGTTCTCTCTGTTTTTCCGACGAGATTGTTTCAATTTTTTGTGTGGTATTTGTGCAGAAATTAGGATAGTGATGTATTCCTCTCTTTTGCTTTGCGGTCTTTGTGTGTTTGTGTATTTTCGCTGTTTGAAAGTTTTTAGGGCTCTCGCCGGAGTTGGAAACAGTTGGTAAACTTCCTTCTTGTTGAATTTAAGAGAATGTTTTTCAAACTATCTATTTCTTGTCACTTGTTTAAGTTAGGTATACGATAGTATAAGAATGCCCCTTACGGGCATTAGGCAGCGTGAAATTTTGCTTCTGGTGTTTACGGACAATACACAACGACCATTTTCGGTTTCCTCTCTGTTGCTTCCTATAAAGAAGAATAAGTATTCCGGTTTTGTGTTTTCTTACTTAAATATACTACTTGAACTGAAATTTAGATATTTGTGGTGTTTTCTTTTTACTTTGCTTTCTGGTCTGAGTCTAATAATACCGTGTGATAGAAATAAATGGTTTAACAAACTTTAACAAACGTGTCTGAGTCTATCTGTTTGTAGTTACTGCCTTACTATATGTTCACTGCATTCGACCATACTATGAATTATCTAAAAGCTCGCCAGTTTTGTGTAAATAACAGCAACCAGCTGAAAACCTAATGTAGTTTCCCCTAGAGGATTTTCTCCTAATGGAATTTTTGTTTATTTGATTTTGCAGCACGTACTCAAGTTCGGAGATGACACGACTGTCTTCGTCGTCCTCGTCGTCATCTGCTTCATCTTCACCCGTGTTGTTCACATCCTCACATTCGCAAACACCGACGTCTCAGTTTCACGATCCTACAGAGGTAAGTACTATTATAAAATCATTTGGAAACGTTTCCCTCATTATTAACTCATTTTCTATCTGTATTCATTGAATCGAGCTTTAATTCGATCGTTGAGCAATGTGTCTTTCGAAGAAGGTCATTATGCTTCCCAGTTTCCATAAATACTAAATTATTCCATTTCCCGTTCGGTTCCCCCTTATTTGTTTTGTTATATTGCCATTCTCAGTCAGTAAATTACTAATATTTGCTGAGAATTCTTGGCAATCTTGCAGTAAATTGCATATTACCAGTAAAAAATGGAACTTCATGCCATACTCATACCTATACCATGCAGTACTTATAATTTACAAAAGTATTTTTATATATACCGTATTATAATATATCTACGACTCACTCAGGAGAATTCTATTTCTAGTAGTAGTTTCTTCCAGAGCCAGACTGAGAAACTCGCCCAGACTTGAACAAAAAACAATTCTCGGAGCTCATTTGAAGTCTCTGTCTCAAGTGGCTAGGAACGGAGAATAATAAAATTCGAATTAAAACTTATGGTCTTTGTTTGATAGCAGGGAAATCTGAGCAAAAAATTCCGTCTTGGAATTGAAGCTTTCGTTTTAATGTCGTAATATACGAACGCTATTGTATAATCTCTAAACCTTGCCCACCGTTCGTAAAGTGGAATTGCTTAAGTGCAAGGAGCGGAAGTTCATTCAAGTCAAAATGGCTATCTTCTTTGTTACTTTAGCAGTGCCATGCCATAACCATTATTTCATAATGAAGCTGTGAATTCATAGACTGTGAAATGCTTCTTTGCCTCAATTATTTTGCAAATAATATCTTGGAAATACTTCATTCTAAATGTGACACAGTGACTTGGCATAAATGATTTTTCTATTTATGTTCTCTGATGAGTGCTAATAACTTATTATGTAAGTACAAAAGTCTTTGAGCTTAACAACTATTGCAGCAAACTGCATATATAAATATACAATTGTACAACCATCTCTCTTTCTTTTTATCATTATTACTATAAAGAGCCTTCGTTCGTCTCGTCTTCTTTTCATTGTCAGTCAATGTATTTAGTCTCGGCAGGAATTCATTTACTACTAACAATTCCAACCGAAACCTGAATGCTTTAATAGTTAAATAAAATTCTTTTATAACAGTCGCTCGCGCAAGTAACTGTGCATTATCACTATTAATTTCTAAATTAGCTGTGACCATGAAAAAGTTTTGCCTTCTATTTCTATTTGTACTTTGTACATTTACTACTATTGTGCTATTTAATAGCTCTGAAAACAGTTTTCGATTTTTACTTATTGCAACATATCACGCTAGTGTTATATAAGCACCTTCTCTGAAAAAAACATTCAAAAAAATGGCATTACCTTGCCTAATGATACATTTGAGGCATCCGCCAGCTTAGATTATGATTATTGTTCGGAGAACTATATGACAGAGTCAACACAAGATGATTTTAGTTAGCTCCCTCATTTCCATAATTACAATTGTATTGTAAATAATGAACCATACCGCGTGCATGTGAATATGAAGTATAAATAAGGTTACATGACATTAACATTATAATAACATAACTCGTACAATTAATACATTTACTTTTACTGTATATGCATATTGGGCTATATGGAACATCATAATAATAATGAAAGAGACACTAATTTATTCGGAATTATCTGTAGTAGTTTGCCAAAGTGGCCTAGCCCCATCTACACCTCACCCACTTACTTGTAAAGTTAAAAAAGTAAATTGTAATGGCAACAATTATGAAATAATATTATAGGATTAAATTACTTACTTGTATTCTTATGAGTTGAGTTAAATATTTATTTTTGATCCATATATGCAGCCGAATGTAAAACAACACTCTAATAATAAACTAGTACCATGAGAGTAATAGGTTCTTCGAAATTATTCAATGTGATTTTAGAAGTCCTTACATCAAAAGAAACGCAAATGGAAGGAGTTGTCAGTTGTACAAACGAAATGATCCTTGTAATCGTCTTTGTTGTTGTTGATTCCTATTCATGTTTTGTATTGTATAACACAGTGACGAAATGAAAGGAAGTTGTTTGGAAATTTTTACAGGGTCGAAGGTTGCATTTGTAGAAACGTAAATTTGCATAAGGCAATTTTATTTTACCATATCTATGCAATATCAAGTGTATAGCAATTATTTGTTCGGGTGTCGATAGAAGGATATGGTTGTTTAGTGGCTCTCTTAAGCAGAAAGCTTCTGCACTGTACTGTAGGTCGTTGTCACCAAAAGAGCAAAGGAAAACAAACCTTTCGTTTTGTCTTAGCTTTAATGATAAATGTTTATAGCTCTATGGGTGCATAGAGCGTTTAATAACCGGCTCTCGGAAACGAAGGTAATGCAAAGCGAGGAAAAGTTGAACTTGAAGTTTGAGCTTGTTTGTATGGTTGTTTAAAGGATATTATTATGGAGTAGGTAGATTCTCTGTAGATTGTAATTGGAGTTTAGATACATTAAAGTAGTAGCAAATCACGCATTCAGGTTTCAAATATTCATGTGGAAATCTTATGCTTATTATTGTTTGTTGTTCTCGTTAAAGCAAAAAATCATTACATCTGTCTGTTAGAAATCTGCACAGATATTACAGATACATCATGCACTACCGCAACAAATTTTATTTAGACAGAGTGTGCAAAATTTCCCCAATTATTTCATTCAAATCTTCTAACTACCTGTAGTAGTACAGCATTATCTTATCTTTTGCATGTCATTCGATGATGCAAATAACATGTATTGGCAATTTCCACATATTTTTGCTTTTGTTTTCCATTTTCCTGAGAATTTCCTTAATTTTATGCAATTCCTCATTCGCTTGTTACCAAAAAGAGCAAACTTTAATACATATTATTATCATTACAGACCTATATTATATGTAGCTGCCAAAAATCAAAAACGCCATATCACCTGTAGATATATCATTAAGTGTATTTTTCATTTACAGTGTATAGTAAATGGATATTATTGATATCAAAGGCATGACTGATTATGAATGATCACCTCTCTAGTATATTACATTAAGAATCGAATCCTCTGACTCTAATAAAGATTACTATAATCCAAAGAATGAGAATAGTGCACGAGCTTTATGTTTCAAGTTACACATTGAAATTCTATAAGGGAATGTAGAAGCTGATTGTGAATGCATGCCAATCATGTCATTTACATTCATACCATTGTAATTATGCGCTTGCTCGCAATATTCGTTATGCTCCATTGGTAAAAAATATTGTATCGTCCTATCCTCATTTTCTGTTGTGTTCACTACAAATAGTGAATTCATTATTACAGTGTACCTATAGACAGTTACTAAAAGCCACATCTATAAACATAATAAGAAGTGAAAAGAAGTTCGATCAGCCCCTTTTAAATGTTGTTATCTATTGATGTTCTTCATGTAGATGGTACCTAGATAATAAATAACAAAAACTCAGTGGTAACGATTTAGCTGACTTGGTGTGTTCCATTAGACAAGATTTCTTTTGTTAAACTGTAAGCTCTATGAAAACTGAAGCTTTTGTGTAGTTGCATTTGTGCATTGAATTGTAGCAAGGAAAACACGAGGGCAGAACTGAATTGAATTTGTATTCGTGCTGTGATTGATGTAAAGTAATAATTAAGTGGAATATAAAATGTAATAGTAAAGTAGATTGAGTGAAGAAGTAAATTGAAGACAATTGGCAGTTTGTAGAAATTCAGCTTCTATGATATACTCAGACTTACTGAGAGTGCTGCCATAAGCCAAGCTTTTATTATAATTGCCAACTTCTTGGTTTTCCTCGCTTTGGTTGATTTTTATTGGATATTCATTTGTGAATATGTAATGCAAATGTAAGCACAAACTGTCTAACCGGATTTTCGTGGTTTCTGTGATGTTTTTGGTTCTTGTGCTTCGCTTGTCAGTCATAGAACATGTCAGCACTTAACTTTGTTCAAGGTGTAAGTTAAGTTAAATCCATCACGCTAACAATAAGTCAGTCATTCTCAGCTTCAGCAGCTATAGATAAGTTAGCGAGCTCAGTTTTTAGTCTTATCACATTCCCATCCCATCATCACCTACATTTTACCCAAATTTATATTCCTATAATCTCTAAAGTTAAGAGTTAAATACCTATATAGGAGAGTAGTAGGTGTCTTATCAAAATATTATTATGTATATTAGTAAGGTATGAACTTCCATGTAAAGTGCACGCGGATAAGGTCACACGTATATTATTACGTACTTACTAAAAACCTTTTTGATGTTTACTATAGTAGCTTGTGCATATATAAAATATTATCTGTTTAAGTCAACGAGTCATTCCTTTCGTGCAAAGTCACATAAGGTACATACATAACACAAGTAACGTAAGCCCAACCTGCATGCCCAAACCCAAGTAGCTAAATTACTACTAAAGCATCTGCACTTAAAAGGCTTAGACACGCAATCAAGTAGGATTTTGCTGTAGAAACAGTGATAAGAAAATTAGGGCAGATTTTAAGGAAAGAACATCAGGCAGATGGACGAACTCTTTTGTTTTTTGTGTCGCTCCTGCCAATTTCAGGAGAAAAATTGAGAACAAAATTTTTAATACCTGATTCTTGTGATCGAGTAGTTAATCTTACTTAACTTTTATAGTCTAAAGGCAAATTACTCCTCAGAGGAATTCAGTTTAACCAGCGGTATTTTATTTTATGGCAATTTTGCAGTCCTCATCTTCAGTAGTGTCATGTAATTTAATTTGTTCGAATTGAATTTACCCTATACACTATGCCCTATACCTACCATACATTACTTAGCGATAATATAGCAATGGTGTGCAAATTTTATTTTATCACTCTCATCTCATCAGAGCGTTGCATAAAACAACGATTGTCTCGTTGCCCAATCTTCTTCATTACTTAGAGTAAGATGATTGCATTAACGAAATTTAATATTACACTTATAAGTAAGTGTTTTGGCCTGTATGTTCTTTGAGTATTTATTTATGTGAACGTGGAATTTATATGGTCATGCTGTGTTCATGCAAAATTATTCTAGTTTATTTACTTTCGTGGTCATTGTAAATAATTATCTAAGCCAACAGCAACAGAAGGCTGATTGTATTTGCAAGTACATAAAGTATAAACTGACTCGTCTCTGTTTCTATGTCTGGAATGAGCCCATATGCAGAATGTAAAGTGTTTATGGTGGTTATAACGAGGCAAGATCATGAGGAGGACACCATTTTGATCATTTTTTGGTTCGTGCTTTTCTTGAACTGAAAACAAAGATGCGCTTGGACGAAAACCATTACAGACTATTACTATTAACTATGTACTACAACGCAATGCATTTTAGATGCAAATGACATGAGAGTTAATGAGCGACACTAGTACAATGATTGTGAATACATTTCGAGTAAATGAGATAAATCACTGCATTGTTAAAAATCATCACATGAGCTGAAAGAAATGACACAGATTTTTAAGCTGGTCGACTCGACCTATATGATATTACGCGTGAATTAAAAGTAGTCTTTGTGAGACTGTGACTTGCAAAGCATCCTCATTCCCTTTGATCTCTGTGCGCATCTTTGTTTTTTTATGAGCTTAAGAAAACCGTGGATTGAATTTAGCCCAACCAAGTCTTGTGTTTAATGTTTATATGAAACAAGACTGAGCAAAATCAAAACAGTGATAATATGATGTACGATGAAAGTTGATTGGCTTGGTTTATAAAATAATCAGTATAGGTACTTATATGACATGTGGATGTGATGTTGCCGTGTTAAAAGATGTTTTATTTTATTGCGTCTGTGAGATGAGTGCCAAGAGATATGACGATTGAAACTAAACAGCTGTGCTCAAGTGCTAAACTGCTGAATTATGCTTTGATTTTTATTGTAACCATGTTGTGATTTTGATGGAACAGATTTAAATACAATTCAACTAGTAGTATATGTACACATACAATAGTTACTTTGGTGTGTAGGACAAATAACATACATTTCAGATTAGAATTACATTACATTCAGGATACTACTCCTATAAATTGTATTTCCACCTCGTAGTATACAATCGTGTCGTGTCGTGAACGATGAAATTCATGTAGAGAGAGATACAGACAACAGAAAGCATTAAATATTATTGTGCACTTTACTTACAGGGATGCCAATAAACATGTTTAGTTAGCAAGTGCTGTTGTATTTATTATCGAGTGAAGAAGTGAGTGAATTGAAAAGAGATGAGAGTGATTAGATCTGAATTGCGATAGGCTTAATATATTTGCGTTGTGAACGTATTGATGTATTGGATTTGCATGTAAGATTCATTTCAATTCTTTCAATCTAGTGTGAATAAGTGAACCGGATAATCAAGACTTGACTTAAACCGGATTAAAACGGAGACAAAGATTATAATTCAAGTATTATAGTCTCGTGTTGTGTTGTACTTGTACTTAATAGAAGTTGCAGTTTGCAATATAGGTATGTGTATCATTTAGAGATATGATTATTATTACAGCTATAGGTATACCGAGAACAGAGACGGCAATAATAATATATGTTATGTTGTTATTACAGATTCTAATAAACTAAAGTAAAATTTATTTGACGCAGAATGAATGTAAAGCTTGATTTTATAGCCCATAGCTTACATTACACGTTGTGATTAGCATTAGTTCAAAGTGCAAGTTAAAAACTAGCAAGTCAAAGCCAAAACCAAGCCCTTGTAAATTTTCAATTTTACGAGTACAATTCGTGTGTATGCAAAGTTAATGTGCAAAAAACAGGGAGCCACACTGGTCTGTGTCTCTGTCTACGAAGTATAAGAGAAGATTGAGAGAGAGAGAGACACGTTGGCCCAGTAAAGCACAATAATGAAACGAAAACAACACAGTTGGGTTTGGGTTGTCGTCCACACGTTGCAAACTTGATTTCGTCTTGTAGGTAATGAGAAATAAACAACGAGAGAGAAAGACGATCGTTTAATAATGATAACATATTGTATGCGTTCCACTGCACCAACTTGTCTTCTACTCATTGTGCATTGTCGTGTTGTTGTCAAAGTACACTTTACACTACAAGCAAGAGTGCTTAGCCCAAGATGTTACATTATATTATAATCCTCTATCATTTTTCCATATAGCTACTTACAATTTATTCTTATAAGTAGTAGCAGCTACCATTAGATGAATATAATTGTTATGGTGTTGTTATATAGTAGCAGAATTCAATAGAGATGATGATGACGCGGTGTGTAATGCCTCTATACGAAATACAATCTAGGACCACTTACTTGTGTATTGTTTACTACTATATAATATTAATTCTCTGAGCTTTCATGCAAATTATCGTGCTAATTAGAGTCGAGGGACAAGGATACAGTGATTATTATTCTTATGAGCTCTCCACCGATGATGGGTCAAGTGAATTTGGCTGCGGCTACATGGGAGTTTTGTATTTCTATTCTATACACATATATAGTCAATATTAGTAGAACCACAGAAGATATAATTGCAATCCTGAAAGTCGTTATGCAGATTAAATTTAGCCTACTAGCAGAAATTGAAGAGCTAAAGATATCAGAAGTATAAGTAGACATTATAGTAATAGTAGTAGGTGCTTACGACATTTGCTTTGGGAATCGGGGACATTAATTTGCTGATTGCTAACAAAAGGCCTACTGGTGAGTCGTGTTAATGACAATGTTTATTTTGGCCATGTTAAATTGCATATTATTATGCATACCTACCTCTACGCGCTTAACACAAGATGCATTGAAACATTGTAAGTGTAGAGGTGAGATCTTCTTACTGTAATAATTCTTATGGTTGTTAGTTGGATTTAGTCATGCTATTGAAGTTTCATGTTTATTGAATGAGAGAAGTTGTCTATAATACAAATATGGGTTTTGAACATACCATACATTCGTATTAGCAATTCTCAGGTATGTCAAATGCGTGCTGTGCTAATTGGGGGCTAAAAATGAAGTAAGTGTTAATTTAACACAATATGTATCTTATGATGTCACAAAGGTAAATGTGAGTATTTAATTTTAAAAGCATATAGATGTGACGTGCTTTTCAATATGGAAGGCATGACTTTTAAATTTAACTTCTTAGATATTAATTTGCAAATTTTATTTTTTGCCAAGTGCATAAAGTCCGATTTTTTAGGGCATAAGTATTTCCTGTGTATGTGTAGCTATAGTGTAACATTGACACTTGATTGACTTGATACATCTTATTGTTATTGTTAGCAGGCTAGTTTTTGCACAATTAAAAATAATGAAGATAATCTCTGCAGACTGCCGCGTGGCATGAGTATAAAAGTTTATGTGTGATTTAGTACACTGTGTAGTGCAAATAAAGTATGACAATAATTTTTATACCCTCGAGCAATAAAGAAAGAAATTATTGCTTGATCAAGTCAGTAGTAGAATGAAGTTTAACATTTGATTTCGTTTGCTTTTACAACTGAATAGGTAAAAGTATTATTTGTCTGTACGAAATTACTATGTGTGGCTAAAAGTGTGCTACTGTACTAAATCGGCCTAAATGCAACCACTGCACTACCCAATTGCTGGTAACGAGAGAGAGAAGACACTCATTACTGCAGAGTTCTAATAAAAAGGAAAATAACTTGCCCAAGAGAATAATGGCCAACCTTTGAATTGTATTTCTTGAAGAAGAATTCAGAATTGGCATCTGACTGTTTGCTAATACTTGTACGTTGACTTTGACTCACCTTGTCATGTTGAAAATCACAGAAAACAAGTCACGTATATAGAAACAAGCTTTACTTTTAAACGCATCAACTTCATTAAATTCACATTATTTTCAGTTTTCTAACGTTTTCATTCTGTATAAGCAGTTTTTACTCACATTCACTTTGTGCCACTATGTAAAACACGAATTCATATATAAATCATAACACACATACGTGTGGTTTGACATAAAAACTTATTCTGCCAACAAACATGATATCACACATGCACACTACCTATAATACGAGGTAAACAATGAATATTGTACTACTTTGTACTACAAGTACATATGTAGTCCATGGAAATGTTGGAAATAAACATTATCTCTATACTATTGCGGAATCTGCTAACACCTAAAAGATATGTGTTTAAACAAGATTCAAGTGTAAGCAAAATAATATACAAACAATAATACAAGTACACGACACATCTAAGAATAAAATGGAATGAACAATCAAATAGTACAAAGGTAGATATTTATTTACATTTGTATTACATATACCTAGGTTTACCTAGCTTTGTATACTTCATTGGTATTACATGCATTGGTTGCACATCGCATCAGTAGTAGTGCTGTATTGTATTTGGCAAACTTGATGTACATTACAGGCAAATCTACACACAAACTTTTGCCTACTGTCTGTGTAGGTACAATATATATAGGTAATATTGAATTGAAGGTAAGGCATGGCAATGCAAAGGAAAAAGAAGGGGGAAATTAGCACAGACCATTGCGACTCTCTGTGGTGGTGGTGTGTATATAGTATAGTAGTGATTGATAATAATGTACAAGACCATATTGCCATTGGTAGTGTTAATGCAGGTAAACATATCAGAGATCTTCAATGCAGAACAAGAAAGGGTGAAATGAAGTTGCAGAATTGTGAAGCTTAGAGTTTCGTTGCATACACATAAGACATAACACAGTTGATGCGTTATTTTGTGTTGTGTGAAGCTTTTTAGTTAGTTAGTCGTTAGCTTTGCAAAGCTGCTACTACTACGTGGGTTATACTTGTATATTTTATATATTGTATTGCCATTGTGTGTTAGTAAGTTTGTTGGTTGAGTAGTTGAAATGTATTGGGACCAGTTAGGTTTTGTTGGCTGACTGAGCAAGATTGTCTGGTGCTCGTTCGTATCTGTCTTTTTGTACTGTACTGTTTTGTGTTCTTGTGCTGTATCTGTATCTCTACTACTATACTACTCTGACTATTCAATCGAATCGCGTCGAGTCTCTTTTGGTTGACTGTTTTGTGATTTGGTGAGGAATATTATTCGTTCATAGTAGCTTTGCCCTGCTTGGATGTGTGAAATATAATTTTGGAGCTATATCTTTTTACATCCGTGAGTGTGTGCTAGTAGTACTGAACAATGTGATTTATTCGGATTTTGGCTCTGCTCTACAGAATAATCTGAAGCAATGCGACACGACACGAAACTCGAATAGTAGAATCAACGTGTGTGTATATAGTGGGATAATGTATTCAATCGTCGCAGAAAATATGACAAGCAAATTTAGACAGATTCTCTTTGCATAGTATGCGTGCATTTACATATACTCAATAGTATTCACACACCATCGTGGAAAATACATCAAGGAATTCATTTGCACTGTGAAGTTAAGTGAACTCAAGTGGAATATTGGAATTGAGATAGAATCACGTTGCATTTCCTCTTCGTCGCGGGTAATGTGTCTCTGGTTCTATATGCCTGGAGTGTACATCTCAGTGTATGAGTTTGATATGCTCAGCAGATAAATGACACCGTTCTATTACAGTAATAGAATTATTGATCCTCCGACAGAATATAAGGACGATAGAGAGAGAGAGGTAGTTTGATTCTGGAAACCAGACAGGTAGTGTGTGGTTTTGCGTTTGCTATCTCTGAGTGTCTACTACCTAATTGTGAATTCGTGTCGCCAAGTCTCATCATCAGGACGACTATGGGATCCTTAATTAGACATCGGTGTGTATTATGCGTTTTACATGATGGATAATTTACTAGTAATTATTGCTTGCATTTGTAATCAGTAAAACCGCATGTTATTCAACCTACGACCATTTTCAGATCGTTTTGTAAGTACAGAGTCAACTTTCATGTTTGGACAGAAGGACGTATTATTCTGAGAGCAGAGCTTGTTTGTGTCGTGTTTTGTGGCAGTACCACCACCATCTCTTCATTTGTTCGAATTAGTGCAGTACAAGACACATAGCATAAAATTAAGCCAAACGAGGCGAAGAAACATTTGAAGTCATATTTCGTGTTGTATTATTGTAAATAGTGAAATTCATAATGTTGCTTCTGATTCCTGCTAATCCGGCCTATAGGAATTATGGATTGAGTTATATTCAGCCACCTCCGCAGTGCTTCATTATATTTCGGGTACGTCTCATTCCAATCAACTAACTAAGACATAAATCTTAACAATCATTTTAATTTACCTTGTGGTGGAAATTAAATTCAATTTGTACCTAAAGGTAGACTATGCCATACACAAGGAGAATGGAAGACTGACTTATATTGCTTTGTAATAAAAACATTATTGTTGTAAAAAAACAAAGTATTCTCAATATTCTCAACAGGTGAATTAATAATAGTACCTGCATCAGTTTTCGTTCTCTTCCTTGAGAATTTTGACGAAGCAGTGGTGTAAATAATGTATGTAAAGGAGAGAGGTATAGCATGAGGCATCTGTTGTTGTAGGCGAAGGTATTTGTAGCGAATCTGCATTATAATTATTGTTATTGCGGTTTTATTATTTATAATGCTAAGTAATCTTGAAACTGGAAACTTTCTGTTTCAATGTCTTGATATGCAATTCTAATTTGACTCTTACTATAGTGTAGCAGTATACCTTAGCTAGAATGTTATTTTCTGCCTAAGTGTAAGTGAGAGTTAGTTTTTTTCTGTTGAACCGTGCAACCACAACTATCCACGAAAGAGCTTCAGAAACGCATGTTGTTATACACATCCCCACAAAGTAGAAATAGCTAAAAGACGCCAGTCGTACGATACAGTATTAGTTTAACCACCATCATAAAAACGCACAGAGAGATAAGTCTGCTGAAGAGTTTATAATTGCAGGAAAGATATACAGTATTTAGTATACGCAGACAAGTCATAAAAATACAAGGATACAATTATTACTAACAACAGATGGATTTAGATAGCTCCTGTGCTCTAAATGCATAAAAATCGATGTTTGCTCATTCACTCTTCATAATAATAAGTAAATCGTATGAAAGAGAAAGAGAAAGATAAGAAGGAACGGTGTGTGATGAAGATATAAAGACTCGCAGATTCTCAACGTGTAGTACTCCTGCAATAACTGTAAGTACACACGTACGTGTACTGTACTTGTGTACTTGAAATAATTAGTATTGTTTCGAAGTCGAAAGTTGAAGAGCATTGATGCTTATGGCATGGCTTGTTCTTCACGATTGTTTATAGATCGTACCATATTGGATAAGAAGCTTGCCAAACCAACCAAGCCATTAAAACCAAAGACACACACACACAGACAAGCCTACACGTTTAACCAAGAAATGTACAAAGCTGGATTTTATTTTCAATTTTCAACATGGATTCACATGTTCTATTCTCGCTCTGAAAACTTGACAAGATTACTACAACGTATAAACGCTTATACATGTTCAGTACGTCAAGATCGAAGGAAAAGTATTTTTAAACAAATTTATCACAAGCTTTCAACAACTTGTGAGTCTGTAGTCTTCCTTGCTTCTATTTTGGAGCATTACTAATGCAGATCTGTATAGTAAAGAGGTAGTAGTACCTCTAGGATAAATAACTAACCTACTAGGTACTTAAATTATTATGTTTTGGCTAATAATGGAATTAACAAGCAATTTGTTATGGTACTCATACGAGTTGTTAATTCTTTCTACGTGTAATCGCACGCAGGTATTGCGTAGGTGTTTATATGAATTATGAATAATGAAGGGTGTGTAATGGATTATTTTATTTACTAGTACTAGTCTAGTACCATGAATGTTGACGCATTTACTTTCCTCTCTTGCCAATCCCTTGTTTGTGAATGAGCTGTGTGAGCCAACATTGCACTAACTAAAGCCAACACATTAGAATTAGCATTAAGCTTTATTACTGCTATGAACTTTTGTGTATATATTAGATTAGGAGGGATTGTACTGTACAAATGCTGTACATACATACTCATAATTTATTTTAAAAGAAAAATAATCTTAAGTTTGAAAACTACTAAACGTTATAGCAAATGGTACATACATAATATTATTGTACACACTAAACTCATGAACGCATCCACCGCTATTTACCTAAGCAGAACATTGCTAGAACAAATTATTTAAGCGTAGAACGAGAAAAGAAAGGATCTCTTAAAGAAGAAAATCAGAAAAATTAACTTTGATTTTACAACTTTTAGGCGTGTTTTATTGCTACAGTGATTTACATTCATGACGTGCTACAAGATAGACTCTTTGCAGTAAAAAGCGTTTAAAATCCTCTTGCAAAGCTTCTATAGCCGGATGCTTATCATATCGCATGCATTTCAACGAAAAACTACCATAACTATATATTTCATTTAACTATTAATATCTACATTAGTATTTAATGTATATTATTATTAGTTATTATGTACCTAGTACCTACTACCAAGTAATAAGTACTCATTCTGTCTGAGTTTGTAAAATGTAATTAGTTTGTCTTCACAGTTTCTCTGCCCTTTTCCATTATAATTGACACTTACACACACAACGTGTACCTATAATAAACCGAGTACTTGAGTAGGTGCACTATCTCTAATCTCCTCCACCAAAAGAAAAGTACCACTATGCTCCGTCTATGTAATCTCAGTGAGTCGCGACTAGAATAAATGAATATAATTGTAACAGCTGTCTTGTCACACCTTAATGACTATTTGATGGATTGTGAACTCTGTTGTATGTGCACGTCTTTATTTATCAGATCAGCAGGTTGCTTTCACATATCCATCACTCGATCTCGAGTCAACACTACAGCTTCATTTGATTGTTTTGATTTTTATCCTTGTTGCATAAAGCGTAAACAAGTGGAAGGGCGATTAAAGAATCTTATTAAGGTCTCTTATCGCTTAGAATATTATCACATCACTTATAACATGTCGTCTAGCAGTACCCCGACTACTTATAGCAGTACTAAATGTAATTTTCAATGAAAAATGTAATAGCACAGCAAACAGTCCTAGTATTACTATTTGTATAATATTACAAAGACAGAACACGAAATCCAAACAAAAGGTTACCTACATAGTAGTATCTCTGTATTATTATAATATATGAGTTGTGTGTGTTAGTAGTAGTAATTGTAAGTAAGTCAAACAAAGCTGAATCATTGGTAATATGCTAATGATCTGCATGACTGACACGGTCTTTCCATATAATATAATTGTAGAAGTGCAAGCAATCCTTCGTTGTTTCGTATAAATTCTATAGAACATGCAGATGTTTTGTAGAATGATCAATCAGAACAGTTATTATGGGTATTACTTTACTACTACTTCTATTACTACATGAATATTTAAATCCTTATTGCATGCATGCAGGAGTTGTGCAGTGTCTTGTGCATGCTGCTTATTTGCAAAGCTGTACTTACTATTAGGCACACAGACAAATAATAATATTATGCATGCAACGTGCCAAGACATAAAGACAACAATAATATATAGTCAGACCTAAATAACAACAATATCAGTATTATGGAATAATAGGTGAGATCAAACCTTAGGATTTTATATAGAAGTTAGTAGAGGAGAATGATCAACTCAAGACGCTTTGTTGCGTATGAATCAAATCATTGACTGAGGTAAAGTAGGCGACATCGTGGAAGGTAAAGGAGGCTACATAAATGATTAGCATAGAGATACATACACTATAAACACTTTTATTACCATAGGCTTGAATTGGCGAGGTGCAGGAGTAAGAAAGAGACGTAGGTATACATAAATTCGAATTGGATGGATGGATTGCCATGGATTACAATTACAATTGCATAGCAGCGAATACCTACCTAAAGTGGTTTTAAAATTTCAATGGAAATTTTATGACAAGAGTAAACCAGAACCGCACTGAGGGGACTAAACAAAACGCTTATGTTTACAATCAACCCAACAAGTATTCTGGTTGAGTACAGTTAAATAGCAAATGATCGCAGAGTTTATGCTTGCATTCAAATCTCGTCTTTTTCACAGTCTCAGCTTTGTGGTTGCATTGTTGTTGAATTCTGGCTTAGTTTGATTACAATGCAATATTTGTACGCAGAGTAATGTCAAATGTCGTTTATTCAACAACTTTATATATAAAGTCTGCTGGCAATTGCGAAAAGAAATAGAAGCTCCATGCTATTAGTGTGATTAAAGATTACTCAATCTATACGATAATGTACATGGGTTTATTTAGCCTAATTACGTTACGTAGTATGGAAAGAAGAGAACAATAATAATATTACGTACCTAAGTAATTGTACTGTGCGTATTTAATAATAGGAATAGGAAAGTGAGTTAATTAAAGGTATAATTGATCTAATTTCATCGTACTCATTACATATAATAGATTGACTTGAATAGTAATAATAAAGTAACAATGCACTCTTCATTTACCTGAAGCAATAGAACTGTTATTATGCAACAAGTTATAGCTTATTGCAATTCTATGTTCCTGTTATTGAAATTGATCAGTGAAAACAATATAGACACGTGCAGCTTTATTAAGAAGTAGTGTACTGTTATCATTATGTATTTACACATCATTACTACTTGAAATGATGTAGTGGTATTTTCATTTCTATTATTGCTGGTAACTTCCTTCCTTGAATTAAAATTCTTGCATGTGTTGTGTGTAGGTATTTTACACTTGATGATGAAAATATGCAGCAATGCAATGCATTCAGCAGATTCAGGTACTCTGTTGAAACGTCAAACGATTGATTGATAGGCACATGGGTTTTTTGTCGTTGTTTACCTTTCTGATAGTCGGAAGTGGGAAATCTCATTAACTAATTCGAGTTAGTACGACATAAAGTTTCATTATGTAATCAAGTGCGGTGTATATCATCCATGAAAGCAGTTTATAGCCAGAGCAATGCTAATGGCGTGCATTAGCTTAATTTAGTTGGATTGGACTGTGGTCAACATCAAGCTGTGATGATATATTGTGTTTTTTATTATATTATGCAGCTCAAAAAAATCATTAGCTTCCTGATTCATTGCGTGCTGTTATAAATTCATTTAATTTTTTAGCTTTTAATGTTGTGGTTTGGTTTAGTTGTTGAATCAAGTTTTTTGATCCATGTGGGTGGGCACATTATTGTTGGAAATGGTATGAGTATTATGATATGGTGATGCGATGGCGCTTGAGTATTTCTGCGTTATGATCATCTCGGATATAGGTACATGGTATAAATGTATGTGGTAGGCTAGTACAGTTTTATACTCCACAAAAATAAGTTTACAACATTTGTTACCTATAGAAATATTCATAATTCTAACCTTACAGCTGTCCCATAATGTATGTTTCGTTCAATTAGCCATTAGAATGTTTAATGTGTGCAAATTATTTCAATTCTCATTAATATACATGTAAAGGAGTGTCGCCTGTTCAATACCTACCTACCTCAAAGAAATTCTTCAGGGCATGACATTTTTGGCATTTTCTTCCTTTTGTTCATTTGGTTTTCTAAGGATATGCATATTGAATGAAAATATGTAGGTACCTAATACATAAGGAATTCCTTGAGTTATCTACCCACACATACCAGCTTCAAATTTACAGACTTGGGGAATTTTTTGTAGCTAAATTATTTTGTTTCCAAGTAAGAGATTTATGTCGATTCCGTGGTAAAATAATGATGTGGATTTTCCGTTAAGTTTGCAATGAACTAAATTGAAGCCTCTTCGTTAACAATCCTATCTTTTTCCTCAAATTCCCAATATTAACCATGTGAAAATATTTTGAAAGCGCAAGTATGCAAAGAAGTAGAAATGTGAATGTACATAAATCGGTACACATAAAAGAAATAACGTTTAGGCACTTTACATTGTTATCTGCTGGTACTTCAATAACAATTGTGTCCTTTAAGGATTGTACACAACATTAAGATAAGTAAGTAAATGTGCTTTATAGTTTGTCCGCCACTTATACACGCACCTTACAATTACGCGCATTAAAAACTACCCTATTTTTATTTAGTTCATCTAAGTCGTGAATCGTTTCATCATTTCATGGTCTTATCTCTGAGAACAATCCCATGTGTTCCTTCAGTCAACATTTTGAGTTCAGGGTTACGTGCCACAGTATGGTACTACACTACAACACAGTACAAAACGCAACATAAATATTATATAGTTTATTAAATTGAAACTACACAAACTTTGCACACAAACACACACGTAGTGCTTAAGTATCACATCAAAAATTATAAAGTGGTAACACATGAACACGAGATGATCTTTACGAACGATGACTTTAAAACTACAACAAACACATCCGCTTCAGTTTCATCTTCATTTTCTTCATTACCTCCACACAGAGAAGGGTTGAGGAGGATGAGAACTCATTCACCAACATATTTATATGTCATGTTCTGTTCAAAGTACACACCCAGGCTCTGCCTGACAGACTTGTCTTGTCTCGCCTATTGACAACGACGACAAAGAAAATTAGGACTCATTGCGACGTACATTCGCTTTATCATCTTCTCATTGTCATATTATCTAGACGTTTACACTTGCACTTCTACACGTACAATGGGTGGCATAGTTTCAGCTCTTCTCCCTTACGACTTGCAATCTTCATCTTCTATGTCTAATAATAAAAGAACCCACACTCAGATCATATTTAGTTAATGCCTATAGTACATATACTTCTTTACGACAAATTTTTACTGCCTCCATGCTCAGTCTCTTTACCAATTGAATTTAACCTGACTTTTCCTGTATGTATATTTATGGCAGAGATGTTTTGTACAGTTATTGTCATGCTAAGTTTGCTAAGAATGATTCATTATGCATAACCATGCTTGAATGTGTCCTTATAGACTGAAGTATGTGGTTAAAGATACTAATGTATATTTACAAATGTATTTATTTACACTAAAGCATTTGTAAATATTATTATCAATGGATTATCTACTACAAGAAATTGTATATGGGGACTTGTGTGCTTGCTTTTAGTAAATTTTGTAAGTGTTACATATATACATTATATCATATAATTACGTACTATATATAAGCGTTCTACGAAGAACGTTATTATTTATTACCAATCTAGTGCGTGTGGTGTATTCTCGTTTGTATGAATTTTGAATGGGAAGAAATGAATCAAAAGTAAACTAAAGTAAGTCAAAGTTGCAACGGATGAAGTGTTGTATTATTATAAGTATGGAATACCAGGCGATATGAACCCAGAGGAAAAACAACGTCGACATGGTACTTAAAGTTATTAAATACAGTGGGGCCATTCATCATTATCATCGCGGAGAACTCACTTCGTATATATATCCACGACAGATTCACAGAACATTCTTCTCTATGGCTTATAGGCTTGGAATAATGTAAGTATGTGAGTACCTATATAAACTAAGAGAGTTCGCGAAGGGCCTAACGAATGCAATCGCAAATGAAGTGCTTAGAAAGATGATTTAGAATTTATGAGGCAAGTTAAATCGCTGAGCTGCACAATTTACTATCCAGCATACCACCACCACCATAGCCTAGCCTTCCCTCGAATCATATCCTTCGAAGAGAGACAGAGATATAAATTTTAGCATTTAATTTAGTGTCAGAGAGAAGGAGAGAAGCCGTTGTGTCTGTCTGGGAGTCTTTATGTCGCAAGTGTGTTTTCCAATAGTAGCCAAAGTCAAATCAACCCAACGCAATAACATTGAGATTTCATGTTATTTCAAATGAATGAATTCGCTATTATAATAATATTATCACAATGTTGTCTTTCGTTCTGTGGATTATACAACAACCTCAATAGGTATGCAATATTATCATGTGAAAAGCTAATCACGACCATCTTTTAGAAAATTAGATGAGTTATGGTCTGTTATTGCTGCGAAAAGAGCCTTTGTCTGACAGATTACTTCTTTTGTGCTTGTGTATACCAAGGAGGATGCTGAATGCTCATTTCAGAAGTAATTCTCTGATGAATTCACTTCAAGCTTTTACCACAACATACCTAAAAGTGGATTGATAAATTAACATTTTCTAAACATTGTGTACACTCTTGTGAGATTACACGAATGAAATTAGGAGTCGTTAATGAGCCGTTTAAATTCACACTATCACACTCTGCTGCTGTGTAATGGACATGAATTGAATACACGTAGCACACGTACTACATGTTACTAATCAGCAGCCGAGGAAAATACTTTTAACGTACCCACCACCACCAAGGCTCCACTAAAATTACTTTAACGAATATAAATCAAAGTTTTACTAAGTACATTACGAAAACATTGAAGCTTGAATGTGTGGTGTCTTTATGATTGATATGAAAAGGTCAAATAGCATTAACATTTCCAAGTACTTAATTTTTACTAGGTAAAATGAACTTTGTCCCAAAAATGTTCTTCTTAATGGATTACCAACACAGTAGAATTTATTAAAAAATATTTGTCGAGCCAAGCCAAGAACCAACGACTTAGGTATTAACTGGTATTGTACGTTGGAATACAAAAACTTATTTAGAGCAACGCTTCTTCTTATTACTCGTTGTACCTACTTATAATCTCTGTATTCATTATTAATACTTTGTTTTCTTCAGAAAAAGTAAGGCAGTAGCGGTTGAGAATATTTATCAAGAAGAAGAAGGCTGTTACGCAAATGGTAGCAAGGCTAGGGCTCTATTCTGTAATAGTAATAGCAGTTGTAATGTAATACGTCAGTAAACGGTTCAAACTTCATCCGACGACTGAGGATTGTAAAAAGAAGGAGTCTGAATGATGTTTATGTATTGTATTGTAATTATTGAGTGAGATGATGGAAATCCTGTTTTGATTCTAAGAACCCTTGCCTTTTGCTTGCATACAGCACGACAACACCAACCAACCAACGAACATGCTTTTCGTTGGGCTTAACAACAACACAATAATAACACACAGACATAATACACACTTCGGTCTAATGGCGATAGATGAGAAATTGAAATAATAGCTTGACGTTGACCATTACATCACCATGCACGTCCACCACACAACTAACTTGTACTTACTTCGTCTTTGCTATGTTTACATTACATGCAGAGTTGTTTTTCTTTTTGAATTTCTGTAGAAATCTCCGTTGCGTTTGTTTCTACATACAATCTCAGTTAGTAATACCAAAGTGAGATTGTATATAGTGAAGTAAGAGACTGAGATTTTCTTCCCTACTGATACTTAACCTCATATCATCGTGAGTCAATGTTAAGTTGTTCGTTAAGTTTTGCTCAGAGAGAGAGAGACTGGCTCCCTTCTTTCTGGCTTCTGCTGAAGAGTTCACTTCTTGTAAATATTCTTCTAGTACTACAGGGATCTTACATTACGTGTTGGCGTTACTTGGCTACTTTACCATTTGTCTCAGTATACGATGCAACTTTGTATATATATATAAGATACTCGATTTGCTTACCCAAGAAGAAGTCCACTATATAATGCAATATCATAATGACGATATGTATACGGGGAATCTTTGTTTATTTAGAATTGACTTGCAGATAGACTGGTACGGTAAGGTTCTTAACAATTTCTTCAGTATCTCAACTATAGTTGTCCGCACGGAGATGATACAGTAGTAGGCAAATGTAGGTAGTCGAGTGTACAACATACCATACAGGAATACTAAATGGAAAAATATAAAAAATCCAAGTTTTCAGATGCTCATAGTAAGTATATCAGCTGTAACGTTTAAAAGCAAGCAATAATATATTCTACAATAGTAAGTGTACTATATAGACTGCAACTCTGAGAGCGATTAGTTGCTTTACATCATTTTCTCGTCATATCTGTAATCTGTGTGTATCTCGTTAATATTCTTTCTTTCTCCCATATAGTAGCTCTTGTGTGATACTGTGACGTAGTGGTTGAAGTTGGGAATGGGAATTTACTTTCATAATCGTAACCGAACCCGTCCTGTGTTATAGTGTTATGTTGTTGAGCAGAGTTGACTTAAGTTACTTACATTACATTAGTATCGCATCACATCTATCCGTCGTATCTGCACGTAGTTCAGTGTAAGAACTTGAGATTAGTTTGAAGATACTTGGCTTTGACTTGTTCTGCTCTTCTCGGTGTATGTTGTTGCACTGTTTGTGTGCGGTGCGGTGTGGTGTGGCTACATTTGGATTTGGTGGATGTACTCATGTACTCCGCAGTTCAGTGTGCAGTGCGGAGTAGAATAGTAAGTTGTTATTCTTAAGTTACCTACTACTACTACACTACCTTATTACCTTCTACTTAAATAACAACCAGAGAAGACTATTCCTACTTGCAAAGTTTAACCGTGAGAATTTCAGAGTAGGGAATACCAAGTATACCAATAGAACACCTTCATACTTAAACAATTGTATAATTCACTGTGATTTTCCATTATTGTGCACTAGTGTTCATAATTACTTTATATTTTGATATGAGTATCATTTTTCCTCCTTTGCATTTCTCATCGGTTGCATTCTCCTGTATTTTAGTAGATAGCATAAAATAATGTGATACCGGCTGTGTCTAGTTGCTCCTCACAAAATCCTCAATTTTTATGAACCTGCATCGTCAGTTTGTTAACGTTTTACCTTTTGAAGGAAACTAAACGTTGGTAATTTATTAATGTTTTATTAAATAAGTACAATTGTAAAAGTAGAAATGCACAAGGACTATAAGGACAACGATGTAGAGTGATAAGTCTGGTTGGTGATAAAGATAAGGTACTTTGTCTGCTCGTTTTGTATGTAAAGTCGTAAAGAGCTATCTATTGATAGCACAAGTCGAACAAGGCGGATTTCTTGCAATGGAAATTGTGACGAGAGTTTCTTACAATTAGTTTCTGTCTCTCTCAAGTTGACTTTTAGTGTTTATAGACAGACGGAGAGACGTGTACGGTGTTGTGGATGGTATAGTGGTGGTGCATAGTGTGTTATTTAAATGTGTGTGTTGTTATATTAAATCAGTTTGATTGAACAAACCAAATAGTTTATAACCGTTATTAGTGCTACCTTCATTGCTATCTTTCATTCTGATTAAGGATTTAATGGAACCAATTAATTCTAATACAGCGGAAATCATCTGACAGCTCAGTAATATCGTGTCATATTTCAATGCACAGTGCAGTCAGATTCACAAGGATTAGAGTGCTTGCATATTT
This sequence comes from Pogonognathellus flavescens, assembly GCA_019776165.1. Classification (NCBI taxonomy): domain Eukaryota; kingdom Metazoa; phylum Arthropoda; class Collembola; order Entomobryomorpha; family Tomoceridae; genus Pogonognathellus; species Pogonognathellus flavescens. The sequence goes on from JABASD010001949.1 coordinate 31,373, forward strand.
CACATTCACACTACCACCGTTCTGTTTTACAAGTGGCGATTTATTTTCTGTTATACTTGCTATGCAGTATGTAAATTAGGTTTGGATGCTCTACTGTCATTCTACAGAGAGAAGACTTGCTATCCTATAGTAAAGGGTGTAGACTGTAAGTCAAGGGTGCTTGAGATTAAAATTAGTGTTGACTATGTGTTGATCTGCACAATTTCTCAAAATTAAGTGGTTCTCGTCAATCTCTATCTAATGCAAAGGGGAGATTTTTATAATGACTTCGGTGTTTCCACAGTGTTTTACGTTCCAAATCAATTAGAAGATTGAGCTCGAGTTTTAATGCTTCATTTAAGTGCTCCAAGTATTAGTTACTGCCAGTTTTAACTGAACATTGATTTTAAGGGTTGAAAAGTATTTATTACCGATTCAGTCATTTGAGAGAACTGATTGCAAGACTAGTGTGTGCGTGGTAAGGGTAAGTAGAATCATTCATCCGGAGGAGCGTTTCTTCTGTTCTTTATTTTACACTCGCGTCAAATTAGGGAATTTATCGTAGTATACTTGCAGGCCAATTACAGGCAAATAATTAATTAAATTTTAAATTATTGAAACTATCATAATAGGTTTTACATTGCTATTACTTCCATTTTCCAACAGTCATAAATGGAATACACATATTTTAAATTACCACAATATGTACCATAAATATACAGAGGGTGAATACTCCTATTTTGTTCACTATAATTCCGCGATTTTGAAACCCG